>SSNP01000281.1:402260-438508 GCA_006937955.1 Pachypanchax playfairii
GGCAGAGGGACTATTGGCTAAGAAGGAAAGTGACCGAAGGAGAAGGCAAACGCAAATTTGTATCGGCGTCGCTTTTCCTCGGTGGAGAGAAGAGATCTGGCTGATGTTCAGGGGTGCACATAAGTGGTCCGCAGGTCCGCACACACTGTCAAAATATAAAATGCGCACCAGATGAAACCCAGAGCGCCGAAGTTCCAGCTGATCAGCTGATTCTGTCTCTATCTGTGTCAGTTTGTGTCTGTCAGTTTGTGTCTGTCAGTTTGCCAATGTAACGGTTTTTCAGTCAGTCAGATCAGTGTAGCTGATTGCAGGATTCTGCATCGTGTCAAAACTGAAAAAATTCACTGAATAAGACAAATAGATCATTGTGGCCCCAACAGCTGACTAATAAATTTCAACACCAAACTGTTAAATGTAGATTAAAGTGAACAATCAAACCTGTAAACAATCCAACCTGAACTCTGAAGGTTTTTTTTTTTTTTTTTAAACAGTATTTTTATATTTTACTGGTTTCTCTTGAATTTTTCAACAATGAAATGATATTTATTGAAACAAATATAGAGCCAGGTAAAGTAAACAGACTGAATTTGAAGCTTGATTAAGACAGATACCGGTTGGAATAACAACGGCAGAGATAAAGCGGTGGCAGCTGGGCTTACGTCATATGGAAGCGCCAGCTTTATTGTTGTAATGACGCAAAAATTCCACTAGGGGGCGACAGAAGTTACAGAAGTTACGCACTATGGCTTTAAAATATAAAACAAAACCAAATCTCGTTCTTTCTCCCCCAGTGACACGTCCAATGAGTTGTCCCGGGCAGCAACCGAGGCTGCACAGAGGGAAATGAATCATGATTGGTGAACGAAGCGCAAGAAGAACTGCACAAAATATGTCCTGACTGAAATTTCAGGCACACTTAAAGAATTAAAAATTGTAAAGAAAATAAAAAATCATGCCTTCTGTGTTGGTCCTATAAACGACGCATGACATTTTGTCTCAATCTGCCCCCCAGCTGATATTCTGCATGTCGCTGCGGGGGCCGTGTGTGTGTGGGGGGGTGGGGGGTGGGGGAATTGGGGGGGGTTGTTTGTTGCTCTGTGTGCGCACAAAGTGGTACAATCGATAATGCTGCTAGAAAAAATAATTTTATCCTTCTCAGCAGCAGCACTGCAGGTGATCTCCGTGTCCAAAATGTGAATAAGCCAGGTTCTTAGTCAACTTAAAGTTGCGCACATTTTTGCTACGTTTTTCTTTATAAATCCCAAAGTTTGTGTAGAAAGTTCCTTACGCAGTTTTCCGACCCCGTTTTGTGCGTAAGCAAGCTTTATAAATGAGACCCCAGAGCTGTGTGAAGAGTTCAGAGAAGATTTTACATGTTAAAGGTAAATGATACTTAATCTGGAATGTTCCAGGTATTTTCTACCACCACCTTCCCTGTTTGGGGGTTGCAACCTTATGGCCATAAATTTCTACAACTTCTTCCATAAAAGCCATAAACCATTATTTTCTTCACCCTACTTGATATATTGTAAGCTTCTGGTTTTTCTTCACTGTTCCTTTGAATTATTATATCTATCATCAAATGTCATTTTATCTGTGAGGAAGAAGAGAGACCCTGGCATGCACCCTAACCCATTTAAGTATTTATTGTACTGTATGTATATTCACAATAACACACACACACTGAAGATTCAGGGGTTTCGTGCATTGTTAGAGATCAGATAGCGAGCATGTCACTGTTTTCTTTTTAGCAAACAGAATGAATTATGAGAACTGCTTTTATCAGTCAGTTTTTGTGCACAATACACAAACATTCCCTTCAACTTGCAAAAGCTTTTCTTTTAGTTTGTTTTATCTGAAGTTTTGGCCTTTTACTATTTGAAGGTTTTTATCTTTCTTTTGTTAGGGGAATTTTTTTTTCTCCCTCACATTTTTACATGGGGTGAACAGAAGACGTCAACAAACCATAACTTAATATCTCGTAATTCTTGACAGAAAATTGTCCATTTATATTTATCCTATGGTAAAGCTACACTTTCTGAGATATTTGATGTTAGTTTGGAAAGTAACTTTTTTTTGTTTAAAAAGTTGCAAGAAGTTGTTTAAAGACATCATCACTTAATTTGTCCAGTAAGAACAATTTAACTTTAATAGATGCTACAGAGAGGAAAACATGTTGAATAAAGAGAAACAGTAGGTAAATGATCATCCTAAATACTATATGTTCAGAACTATACTGAATGAGGACGAAGTCTCCCGACTCGTAGTGGAATCTAATCCAACCACGTGTCCTCTGGATCCGATTCCTACAGATATCCTGCTGAGCATTCTTCCTGCTGTCAAACCTGCAATAACCCACATTATAAACTCTTCCATGAAAACTGGCATCTTTCCTTCAGTTTTCAAGCAAGCCACTGTCACTCCGCTGCTGAAAAAACCGTCGCTCGACCCGGCCCAGGTAGGAAACTACCGGCCAGTCTCGCTCCTACCGTTCATGTCCAAGATCCTAGAGCGAGCCGTTTTCACTCAAGTCTCACAGTTCCTCCACGACAACGACCTACTTGATCCTTATCAATCAGGCTTTAAGCGAGGCCATTCCACTGAAACCGCTCTTCTCTCAGTTGCAGAGTCACTACGGGTTGCCAGATCGGCTGGTCTCTCCTCAGTACTCGTACTCCTTGACCTGTCTGCTGCTTTTGACACCGTCAACCACCTCATTCTCCTCTCGACGCTATCTAAGCTTGGCATCTCGGGACCGGTCCTCTCGTGGTTCACCTCGTACCTTGCGGAAAGATCTTTCAGAGTCTCGTGGCATGGACAGATGTCCAGTCTGCATGAGCTGGCGACGGGTGTCCCGCAGGGCTCGGTCCTTGGTCCTCTCCTCTTCTCTTTATACGCCACCTCATTAGGCGAGATCATTCGCTCCCATGGCTTCTCATACCATTGCTACGCTGACGACACTCAGCTCCTCCTCTCGTTCCCTCCAGACGATACATCCGTCTCAGTGCAGATATCTGCTTGCCTCTCAGATATCTCGGCGTGGATGAGGGATCGCCACCTTCAGCTTAATCTCTCCAAAACTGACCTCATTGTCTGTCCTGCCAGTAACTCCTTACCTCCTCAGATAAGCGTACAGCTTGACTCCATCACGCTGTTCCCCAAAACCTCCGCCAGAAACCTTGGTGTCATACTGGACAACCAGCTGTCCTTCAAAGAGCAGGTTAACTCCGTAGCTCGCTCATGTCGATTCGCGCTTTACAACATCAGGAAAATCAGAGCCTTCCTCACAGACCACACCACACAGCTTCTGGTCCAGGCCCTGGTCTTGTCCCGGATCGACTACTGCAACTCTTTGCTGGCCGGTCTTCCGGCGTCCTCGGTTAAACCTCTGCAGATGATTCAGAACGCAGCAGCACGTCTGGTCTTCAACCAGCCCAAGAGGGCTCATGTCCCTCCGCTGCTCATTTCCCTGCACTGGCTTCCAGTTGCAGCACGCATCAAATACAAAGCTCTGCTTCTGGCTTACCAGACTCTAACACACACAGCTCCTACTTACCTTCACTCCTTCATCCAAACCTACATTCCCACGCGTCAGCTACGCTCAGCCGCTGAAAGACGCCTAGCGCTTCCACCACAACGTGGCATGAGATCATGTTCCAAACTCTTCTCCTCTGTTGTCCCCCGATGGTGGAATGACCTACCAAACTCGGTCCGATCCTCAGAGTCGGCAGCTACTTTTAAGAGCAGACTTAAGACTCACCTCTTTAAAGAACACTTTCAGTCTTAATGTGGGATTAATTTATGATTTATGATAGCGATTTGAGAATTTATCTCTCACTAAAAAAAAAAATAAATAAAATAATTTTGATACACTTGATGTATCAGCGTCGGAATTAAACTGGACTCCAAACAGTCCGCCTCCTTATATTTTTTTTTCCTTCTCTTTGAATTCTTGCTTGTATGTTCTCTCAATGTAAGTCGCTTTGGATAAAAGCGTCTGCTAAATGACAGTAGTGGTAGTAGTAACTATAAGTGTAACAGCAGGGGTTTGTGCAGCTTGTTTACAGTGTGGATAGGGAGGGGCTGCAACTGAGAACTGGGCTGCTTACAGATGCTACAGATTAAAACTAGAATCAAATTACTATATGTGCTTTCATGTCAGTGTCCAACTAACACCTGAAAAAAGATAATTAGGGAGTCTGAAAAGTTGTTCAATATGGTGATTGAGGTTTCTAAATTGTCAGAGTTGGCACTTCAGTACTTTGGATTTTAACTATAAATGTAAACATTATTTGTGATTTCTCATTAAATACACTTAGCAGTATCTGATAACATGTAATGTTGAGATTTGATCTACCAACTAATTTTAGACAACATACAGTAACGTGCCACTCTTAAAAAACACTTTCTGCTCCATCAGCTAAAAGGCACGTGGACCTCTCCTCCCGACTAATCTCTAAGGTGAACACTCAGACATCTATGCATCTGGTCCTTACCTCATGACCGAAGGTGATGTTTAATATGTGATCTAGAATTTCCACAGATTTTCTTTTTTGGCTTATTTTTTCAATGTCACTATACACTATTCACCCAATCTGCTTAGTTAGTTCCTGCTATGTTCAACTCCTATTTATGAACACCGGGGTGCTTAAAACGTATCTACCGGACACAGCAAGGTATTCCCAATTAAATCTGCCAATTTCACCTTCTCCATCTGAGGAACACGAGCCTAAACTTCTCAGTTGTGCTGCTGCGTGATTGGTTCAAATGTTTTAAGTCTGCTACAGATCCCTATTGGTTGAATCTTACAGGACCACATAAATGGTGTTTCTATAACACTCTGATATTTTTGAAAGCTATAAAAATACCCCCCCCCCCAAAAAAAAAAAATGAAAATATAAAATATATACAGTATATGGTTATGATATAGGTCATGATATGTTTTACAGCCAATCTTTAAATTTCTATAGAGAAATGTCAAACAACAACAAAAAACGTGCGTACTTGTGTGTTAGACACGGGTAATGAAATGGTTTTAGTCCTCAAAACTATAAAGACTTTATCTGCTCTTGTCTTTCCCTCAGTGAGGATCTCCTGGTGATTGCCTCCTGTATCTTCCTTCAAATCATAGAAGAAGATATCCAACTCTTTTACTTTTCTTTGCCCATTATTGTCTTAGTACTTGCAGATTGTAAGATTCCAACTGTGAAGAGAACATAATTTGTCCAACTGAGACTACAAAGAGGTGAAAGCAACCTGGTAACGCAGTTTCATTTTATCAGAAGCCTTGTCAGAGATGTGACTGCGTATCGACCCACATGATGGATGATTGATGAAAAAAGTACTCTCCAGTTACTCTAACATTACAGCTATGTTATTAAAAAATAACATGGCAGTCTCTCATTTAATGGCTTCTTGAGCTGTCTATGATTCATTTTAAGATTTTACAGAAACTGTCATGTTTCTGTTAGTTATCCATGTCCCGGTTCCTATCATTAATGTAATCCTGCACACCTGTGTTCAATGTCTCTGGCCATTCACAGCCCTTGGCCACGCCCCTTTAAAAGGTGAGTCATGTCACTCAGTCAGTTACCAGTTTGTTGAGTGTTCCTGTCTCAGTAACAGCATACTTACCTTTCTGAAAGCTTGAATCTATGATACTGCACCGGAGTGTACGTGACCCTGCTTCTTGTTGCTGATCTTTGGAGTTTCCTGAACAAGAGGAGAACAAGCTACAGGCAACACATAAGGGAAACAAGAAGTAACGATAATGTCAAAATAAGAGCAGAACAGTAAGACACGCTGGAACAAGAGACACAGGGGAGACAACAAGACCAGGAAACTAATCCTAAAATAATCCCATGAAACAATGAACTGAAAAGCCAAACCACAGAGGAAATCAAAACCAAATACAACCAAAAACCCCCAGAGTCTTAAAGCAGAACTAAGTAAGTTTTGCTCTCGCTCTCCCCCTACTGGTCCCCTGTAAAAGCTCACTGTCGTAACGTTCCCCCGCCGCCGCCGCCCTCCACCCCGCCGCCGCCCCCCCAACAACAACGCGCAGAGAACGCTTTTGCAAGAAGAAAGAAAAACAAAACCAAGAAAATGTCTCGACAGGTGAGTATTATTGTCATCTTTGCGCTCCTAAGGGTGGCGTTGCTAGCAACGGCAAGGGCTTCATGCTTGTATTTATGTACGTGAGTGTGAGTGCCGTAAAGCAGGTTTGTTCTCGCGAGATTAGTCGGGTCCGATCCACTGAAAGTTGCAAGTGCTGCTTTCAGGACACAGACCCCGGAGGGAGGGGAGGGACCCACGAATCACCAAGTTCTTGTTTACCCCCACAGGGACTCTAGAAAACATTTATTGAGGTGAAAAAACTTACTTAGTTCTGCTTTAACACCTGTACTGGTAAACTAAAGTAACATCATCCTTCTAGCTGGACACTGCGTCTCCTTGACTCACCTATGAAGAAAACAGTGTTAAAGACGTTTCTTACACCTGAGCATACCTGGCCTGAGTGAGATCCTGCTCAAGCCCATTATTAAAGGTCCCATATTATGAAAAGTCCACTTTTTCTTGGTTTTGGGGTGTTATTGTGTGTCTATAATGCATGTACGCATACAAAGGTGGAAAAAAAACATTCCTGCTGTTTTGAGTAAGGTAGGGGTTTCTGAATTCAGTGTAATAAGTGTGCTATTCAAAATTGTCTACGTCACAAGCCGGGAGTTTTTTAAACACCCTCCGAGAACTTTGTCCACCTCCCAGGTACAGCAGTAACTTTCTCGGACACCTGCAATTCTGCTACTGATTCAAAACCACTGGTTCAGATTAGGAAACTCACCACTAGAGCAAAAAACACTTTATCAGGTCCCAGATAAAGAGGACAGAAGAGCGGTATGGGTTGAATTTATTTATGATAGTAATGTCCCTGTTACTGTTTGCTAAAAATGACAAGAGCCGAGCTGTTGCTAACAAAGAGCTAACACTGTTACCGGAGCCGAGCTGCTGCTAATGAAGAGCTAACACTGTTACCGGAGCCGAGCTGCTGCTAATGAAGAGCTAACACCCTTACTGGAGCCCGGCTGCTCATAATGAAGAACTAACACCCTTACTGGAGCTGAGCTGCTGCTAATGAAGAGCTAACATCCTTCCAGCTCTTTCTGGGTCAGACTGGTAAGCTTGAAGAACTGTATCTCTACGAGACGCAGTAAAACAACACAGATACATGAGTAAATGTCAGACTAATCTTTCAATAACATGCTGTTGGAGTCTTCGGGCTCAAAGTTCATCAGTCCAAAGTTTTAGTCACATTTTAAGTCAATTTCTGGACAACAACTTGCAACACTTGTTTATCAATAACTGCAGTGTTTCAGTGTCAGTGCAGTGTCAGCTGTTGTTTACCAGAACCACAAAAATCTCTGATGTCTCACGAACGTGTGCAGGCAACAGAGATGGGTGGGGCTTAGAGCTGCTAGGCTCCACAACCGCCCTGCCCACCTGAAACAGAGTATTCCAAGATGAATTGAGATGAGGTGAGTTTGGGAACAACAGCTGAACTTTTTAAAAACTGCCAATTTGAACTATGCTATGGAGCTTTTGGTACAGATTCCTTTCAAGTGAAGTATAAAAGTTACTTGGCTGTATTGCTGCATATTGGTGCTTTTTGGTTGGAGAGGAACATTTTACTGATGACAACTCAGTTGAGATGTCATGATGGCAAATGGTTCAGTAACTGGCAACAAATTATACTCTGAAGACTGGGAGCCTTTTGGTTTGCTGTTTCAAGAAAATGTGAACAACATAATCTAAAGTAATACATTTCAAAACAAGTAAAAATTCAAATTATATGAGCCCATTGAAAAGCCCATTGAAAAGTGAATTTGCTGAATTGACACATTTTTTATATGTTGCTATTTCCTTGTTTTCATTATTGTTTTATTGGTCATGTTTGCTGCTTGCTGGTTTCTAAACATCTGGCCTATTGTAAAAACACTTCTTTTATGCGAAACTATGTAACCTAATGTTCGGACAATGAACTCAAGAGCATCAGAGCCACACAAGTAAAAAGTTTTAAAAGGTTTATCAAATACAGAGCTGAAAAGCAGTAAAAAAGATCAACACCTGATTTTTTTATGAGGACAAGGAAGCACAGAGTTAAAAAAATCAAAGATACAAATTTGGTTAAAGCCCCCTGTATGACACCATTAGATATAAAATATTCTGCTTTTCTATGAATACTCAAGAAGCAGTGATAGGACTGACATCTGAATGTGTAAACACCATTAAAAAAACATCTACTGAACCACCCCAGTCTGCTGCACAGCCAGGCACCACAGCTCAAAATCTAGATGGTCGCTTAGGCCCTCAAGACTGAATTTGGCAGACAGATTCACAACATCAACATTCAAACTGATGATGAAGCAGGAAAATATATTTTTTTCTTAAACCTAACTAGAATCTTGGAGATGCTTTCCTTTTCCTGTCATTTCCACATGAAGTTGAGATTTTTACATGTAAATATTGCTTTGAAACAGTGTGAAGTTTATAATTACTTGTTTTCTGCATTTTCCCTTTACTTCTAACAAAGGGGCACCAACTTCTTGTTATAATTTATTCTTTGAGAATTATATATTTAAATAGTTTATACTCTGCTCAGAAATTTAGAAGAATACTTTGTAAACACATCAGATCTTCACTGAAAAACTCCTGGTGGCTACATGCTGATCCATCCTTCCATCCATATATACTGATGTAGTATAGGTAATATGTTGGGAGCAAAAGGCCAGATCATTTTATGAAACTGGAAATTATCAAGCTACTGATGGTTTAACTTGAAGTCATCAAGAAATTTAAACTAAAAAACTGAAGTGACAGGTTGGGCCAGTTTACTGAAACGTTATAGCATCAACTCAAAATAGTGCTTTATAACTTGTTTGGCACTCACCTCATTGTGAGATGCCCAACAACATCAGGACTCCTTATGAGATGGATGGTTTCCTGGGATATTTCCTCCAAGGTCCTGACTAGGGTGTCACTGAGCTCCTGGATAATCTGAAGTGCAACCTGTTGGAGCCAGATGGTCCTGAACATCGTGTCCCAGAGATATTCTATAGTATTTAGGTCGGGCAAGTGTGGAGGCCAATCAACAATATCAGTTCCTTTAACCTTCAGGAATTGCTTGCATATTCTTGCCACAAGATGTTTGGCATTGTGCACCAGGAGGAACCCAGGACCCATTATGCCAGGAGGCAGAGATGGGGGGACTCGAGTCCATGACTGGACTCGAGTCCGACTCGAGTTGCCAGATTTGTGACTTGTGACTTGCTTGATCAATAGCAGTAAAAGACTTGACTTTACTTTGACTTGCCATTCCTAACCTGCGACTTGACTTGACTTTAGCCATGTGACTTGCCAAGTCATTGCTTGTTAATATTTTTATTATTATTATTATCAATAACAATTATTAACAAATAAGGGATTAGATCAACATTGCTTTATTGTGCGCGAGTGCTCCTGACCTGCAGAATAACAAACCTGGCAACCCCTCTACCACGCATCAGAGGACGGCCTGCTTGCACAGTGAATGAGAAGAGATGGAAGCCACTCCGACCGGCAATATACCGAAAATCATTCGTTTTGGCTACAAAAACTACACAGCAACAGAAAATAAAAGAGGAGCTACCTGCAAAATTTGCAATGTAAAAGTTTCAGATACCACAAGCACGACGTCGAACTTCATACGACATGTTAGGACGGCGTATAAAGAAAGGTGAGTAACATGCTGCAAAATGAAGGAAACACCTTGACAGCTCCACGTGTTTGCATGACTGCAATAAAAGGAGATGCATTATTTTATATTACATTATTACTAGACTAAAATCAGCCTCTCCCCTTCTATTCTTAAAGTAGGTTACAGTGGTGGATCTTAAATAGTGTACTACCATTAAAAAAAAAAGAATGGGGGAGCAGGTGGAGCTGAAATGGTGTTTACAACAGAGGTGCATTTTGAGTGATCAGTTATGAGTACTTTGTAGGCAGTAATGGTGAGCTGTGCAGTAAATACATGAGTTTAAAATGTATATTTTTTGCCTCCTCTGTTTAGATATGAAGAATACTTTTGCACAAAAGCAGCTCCCATGGACTCCAGTCAGCCAGAGATCTCGCAGTTCATGATAAGCAAGCAACAACACTATACTTCCAGCCATCCCCAACAGAGCACCATTACACGATCAATACTCTCAGACCTGGTTGTAGATTGCAACTTGCCGCTGTCAATAATTGAGCACCCAAGTTTTCGGCACTTCTTGTCTATTGTTGACAGACGGTACAGCCCTGTGAGCCGCAGAACGCTTACTGCAAAATTGGATAGCATGGTGTTGGAAAAGCAGACCAAACTAAAGAGTAGTCTTGCAAATGCTGAAAATGTATCAATCACAGTTGACTTAGGAATTACTGCTCACTGTTTAGATGATGGAGAAGGTGGATTAGTCCTGAAATCCGCTTTGCTGGCTTGTAACAGGTTCAGCGGTTCCCATACAAGGGAAAGAATTTGTGAGGAATTCAAGCAAATATGTGAGGAGTACCAAATCAGAAGAAAGCTATCACACATTATATGTGATAATGCTGCAAATATGAGAAAAGCATTCAGCACTTGTTTTCCACAACATGAAGATGAAGAGGATGAAGAAGTTGAGGATGATGAATTGTGGACTGACTTGCCAGATGAAGACCAAGAGAGGGTGGAGTTTTTTTCTCCAAATTAAATCTCAGACAAGACAGCAGTGTTTTGCCCACACGCTGCAGTTAGTTGTGGGGGATGGCTTAAAAGACACAAAAATAGTTAATGCAGCTCTTGCAAAGGTCTGCAAACTGAGCACTTTACTCCACAGCACTTGTTCTTTCAGGGACATTTTTGAGAGAGAGTTTGGGCAATCTGGCATCCCCTCTTCCGTTGTCACACGTTGGAACTCAACGCTTAGGCAAATGAAAGCAGTACAGAAATGTGACACCATGAAGCTCACAGCCATTCTTCAAGAGTCAGGTCACAAAGAGACAGCCTTCACATCAAGAGAATGGAGTCAACTTCAAGAGTTGGTGCGTGTCCTTGAGCCTTTTGCCGAGGCCACCGACCTCACTCAAGGTAAAAAAGTGGTAACCATAAGTGCAGTGGCCCCTTGTGTCCTCTCCCTCAACCACCATTTGGAAAACTTGAAAGGCACTATATGCTACTTGGGGGGCTTCATCAAAACCTTACAGACATCTCTTCAAAGGAGGTTCAAGGGGATCTTCGTAAATGTGAAGATGGCAGAAAACTCCTCATCTGATCGCCAGCCATTGCCATTCTCTGACCCACTGTACCTGAAGGCAGCCATGCTGGAGCCCTCTTTTGGCAGCATGTGGGTGACACACGATGTGTTGGTGCCTGACGACACGAAGGAGGAGGTGTCAAAGATGATCCGAGGTATGTTAAAGCTTTACAGTTAACCCTTGTATTAAAAAAAATGTTATACACATTATCATATGATTTGGTGAATAAGTTATGTTGTTTTTGCTTTTGCTCAAGACGTGATTCTGAAAGAGGCAGTGAATGTCATCCCAGTGACCCCACTTAAAGAAGAGGAGGCGGTCCAGGAGACGGAGCCTCAGTCAGGCCTCTTCGCGTCCTACCATAAGAGACAAAAGAAGGATTCAGCTTTAACGCCTCATATGCAGCTCACACACTTCTTGGACACTTGTAGTGGACAGGACTGCCTCAACTTCTGGACACTGAACAAACACACCTTTCCATCTCTCTACAAGGTCGTTGTAAGACTGTTTCATATCCCTGCATCCAGTGCCCCGGCTGAACGTGTGTTTAGCCATGGTGGTATCATCATGAGACCCCATCGGTCACAACTCAGTGCAAAGGTTTTAACTGATTTGATTTTTTGCAAGTGTAATAGCCATTTGTAATGGCTCATAAGATATCCTGATGCTCTCTTAGGCACACATTGTTCCCTCCCTCCCTCCCTCCCTCCCTCCCTCCCTCCCTCCCTCACTCACTCACTCACTCACTCACTCACTCACTCACTCACTCACTCACTCACTGTTCCCTACCCCTTCTCTACCTCACATACTCTCTCTCTCTGCCCCCTCTCCTCCTGTCACTCTCTATTTCACTCACTCACACATCTTTGTTGAAAAAGCGCATTCAAACTGTTCCTATGGGTACATTATTCTTGTTTAAGTAATAAAAAGCTGTTTGAATATGAAATTCATTCATGTTGAGCTCATTTATTATTAGCTTACATTTAAAATTATATTGACTCTGAAAAACAGGTTTGGTGAAATACATTTGGAAAAAAGAACTAATTTGATAATGACTTGACTTGACTTGCTTGACTTTAGCTATACTTGGACTTGACTTGCTTGATCCGCCTTACAGACGACTTGGGACTTACTTGAGACTTGAGGGCTAAGACTTGCGACTTACTTGAGACTTGCATGTATGGGACTTACTCCTATCTCTGCCAGGAGGAACCCAGGACCCACTGCGCCAGGAGGAACCCGGGACCCACTGTGCCAGGAGGAATCCAGGACCTATTGTTCAAGGAGGAACCCAGGACCCATTGTGCCAGGAGAAACCTAGGACCTATTGTGCCAGATCTACACTGAGCCACCCACAGACTGATCATGCTGAACAGTGTTACAGGCAGCTTAACAGAGCCTTTCATGTCTGAGGGAACGTACTCGCATCTGTGAAAAGCACTGTGGCTCTCCCCAGAAACCAAAGATGTTCACAATATGTTAATTTACATCTTTAAATTGTCTAAGTGTGTGTGTGTGTGTGTGTGTGTGTGTGTGTATGGGTGTGGGTGGGGTAGTCTGACTGCTTGGCCCAGTGATGGACTGACAACATGAACCGGCTGTACCCTTTAACCCTGTGACTGTTGGTGAAAGGCATCAGCTCCCTACATCCCTGAACAGGAGAGTAATGCAGATGACTGACTGATTCATACCAGTGGACCACTGGAGGTCACTTTGTAGGACTCTGGCAGTACTCATCCTTTTCATCCTTCCATAATGGAGTAGACACCGGGCATGCTGATGGGTTAAGGACCTTCAAGGGCCTTGTCCAGCTCTCCCAGAGTTACTACCGTCTCCTAGAATTTCCTCCATGCTTTTGAGACTCTGCTGGTAGGCAGAGTAAACCTTCTGGCAACGACATTGAACACTGGCAATGCATTTTTTTTAAAACATATCTAATTGGCAAATCTGACTGAAGAATCCCAGCACACACATATCATGGTCACACACAAATGATCAGATTAGTTTCTTTTATGGGCTATTTAATTGGTTTTTGGTGATACCATGTAATCCACAAAAAAGATCCCTAAAAACAAAAACTCTATAGAAAATACTTTTAAATCATGTTAATAATGTCACCTAAAATCTTCATTCCAACTTTCTAAAATTAATTTGGAAATACTTAGAAATTCTATTCAAATTCTGATTGTTTTTTTGAGAGCATATTGCATCCAAAAACCTTCACCTAGACACTCTGCTCAAATTTGAACTGTTTTCATGAAATTGGACTAAAACATATTGTGGGAGCATTTTTCATTTCTCTGATCATTTTGGTAAAATCCTTTCAGAATTCATAAATATTTGCCCTGTTTGTCCGTGGGGCTGCTTATTTGAACCGTCACAGTCACATTCATCAGCATAATTAACAACTTTCTAAAACTAACAAAATAGGTCTGTTTATTCCATCATTTTAACAACCTATAAAAAATAAAACATCAAATGTACCACAGAGTCACTTTATCTATTTTTTTCAGTTGTCTCATTTTGCTGCAACACCTCAGTTTTTAAAAATCACCCCAGTAGAATTAGGATGCCCACATCCCCTCTAGCTGACTCCCATATTAACCAACCTCTTATACCTCTTTCATCAAAATTACAGCAGCTGTCAGCTTTCACACCCACTTTCTTCTCTACAGTAAAGGTGGGGAAAATCTAGCTGTCTGATTGGCTGAGGCTTGTCAAGCATAAATTTTGATTTCTATCTTTAATCCTACTTTTGTTTGTGTATGCTTGTGTTGTAAATACCATGCTGTAATCATTTTTATCCTTTGTGGTAAACTAATGTGTTTCTTCCTGGCTTCATCCTGGTTATCCATGACAGAGGAACTCTACCCATTTTCTCAGCTTTTTTATTTTTCTCCTACTTTTTCATCTCTGATAAATACTTGTCAGTGAGACATCATTAGTTTCATGTCTCTTGTTTTGTCTGCACTTTGTTTTATCAGTTCACGATGGAAACTTCATGTCTTTTAGCTTTTGTCCTTTAGTTGTTTAAATATTATTTCTTAAAGTTTGAACTATTTAAGCCTTTTCCCTTTGTAGTTACCTTGTTTTACAAGTTTAACAGGGCAAATCAGCAACTAATTTATTTTACATTTAGCTCATTGAATGCAATTTGTGCAGTTGAATTCCTTAAGGCATTAGAGGTTTATTTTTTTGATACACCAATCTCAAGATCCCCAGTGATCTGTATTTCATAAATGTTTACACTCAAACCTGTCAACCAGCATTTCACTGACAGACCTATCTGTGATCCAGACTGAACTAAGACAATCCTGCCCACCTGAGCCACCCCTTTCTAGTTTTTAATTTTTTTTCTGCAGGACAATCTACATGGAGCTGAGAAATCTTTAGGAGTTTAGGATCTCTTGCTGTAGTTTTGGTTTGTGTCTTTTATTTGATTATTCTTCTGAGCTCGTAACTGGTCCGTAATGGCCACACCAATTGAGCCTAAGCAGAAATTCAGAGTTCTTTCTCAGAGGGCACCACTGAGGTGAAAAAAATGTGTTGCACGTGTCTTTGCAGCATCGTAAACAACTCTTTAATGCTGGCTAGTCATAGTTCTTTAGGATACGTACATGCGCATACTTAGTTGATTGATAGGTGTGTGGGGGGGTGGGACGCCTTTGAGAAAGAATAAAATAGAAATTTTTTTTCTACATTATATCACTTTTGTGGAATTTCCTGAAAAGGGGTTAAACTCCATATTGCTGCTTTAAAGATACAATACGTTTAAAATTTACAGGTAAATACTAACCCAACAGTTTAATGTTCCACTGATGATGAAAGTAAAGTTACATTGTAACAGATTTGAATGTCAGTCAGCTGGGTGGTCTCTAGTTTGTGTCACTTTAAAATGCTTTCCAAAATTCCAGGACAGAATGATTGTTTACAATAACTATTCCACATCCAGACTTCCTGGTTCCATAGTGAATCACATGTAAACCTGCAGGTTACCAAGTCTTCAACACAAGCAGCTGTAATTCCACAACGACCAGTAGCAAAGAGTAAAAGAGCAGCCCTGATGTAACTTGTTGTAAACCTAGGAAACCACCACATCCTTCCCAAAAACTGAACTAATACAAGAGAAACTAAACCAGAATCAACATTGGAACTGACAACCCAGCAGAAACATCGCATACACAAATGATTTAACGACAAGGTCTAATTCTTACATGTTGCACTTTTAAGCATTGGTCAAAATGACCCATACAAATGGTTGTGAACACACTAAGAAAGATGATTTTGATTTTTGGAAGATTACAGCCTCCTTAACTTTACAGCCTTTTAAGAGTCCAGAGTTTGTATCTTGTTCAGAAGGTCATGGCCAGATTGATAATCTTGTCTAAGATTTTCTACGAACACACCATGTAAACTCCCTGTGTAGGACTGCTTGTCGAATATCGTAGAACAATGCATATTCCTCATGGATTACTTATATGTACTGTTATGTATAAAAGGCACTTTCATGCTATATGAATTCTGCTTTTGCACAAGATCTCTGAGAAGAAAAACTTCTTATGATGCCATGTCTGGAATGACTGAACATCTGCACAGATTTTTTTCCATAAAAGGACACCCAGAATTTTGAAGGACCGTCATGTACTTCAGTATGATTTTTTTTTCAAAGTCCCCATGGCAGGTTTTTTGACATCTAAAAGCACAAACAAGGAATAATGAACCAGCGAATAAACCAGATCATAACATTGGTCTTTGTATCATTGAGGATTCTAAAAGATGTAGATTGCACTTTCAAATGTATGAAAATATTGTGAGAAATTATATAATAAAAAACAGCTGGATTGAATTTAAATTATGAATGGACTTCACTGACTGAGTCATAGGAATGAAACAAAACAGAACAACTAATAAAACTGCTAAAAAGAAATCCATACTGAATTAAGCCAAGAATAAAACAAGTTAATGCTTTCAATACTTTTTAAATCAACTGGGTAATACTTTTGTTACCTAATTACTTTAACTGAATAGTGCCAAAACAAACACTGCAAGAATTGGATTTTACCACCCAAAGGTTATAACGGTTGGCTCAGATGATGGATTTGTTGTTTACCAATTAGAAGGTCAGTTCGATCCTCACCTTGTGTCAAAATGTCCTTGAGCAAGAACACAACAAATTTCAAAATTTCTATTTTGTGTGTGGATGTGATAATCATAGAGAAAAAAATACTTCATGTAAATAATAAGCACTTTACCAGAGAATGTGTGCAGATGAAAGTATGTAATGGAGCATTTTGTTTACCCAGACAAGGTTGCTGTATAAGTGTGGGCTATTTAACAAGCAGTTACATTTACACAGAACATTTTAAAATATATTATCTCTGTAGCAGCCTATGGAATATAAACAATATGAAACATAAGTTTGCAGATTAAATAATTCCTTTGAGTTCAACTTTCTGTTGAAGAGGCCCTTCCATTAAAAACGTTTTTTCTGAGGTTTCTGTTGAATATTTTAGCTCCACGGGTGTTTTTACTTGTGAGTGTGAAAACAGGTCAACAACTTCTCTTTAAGTTTTTATTTCTCAAACTGCGCTGATGGCGATAAAACCCGAGTTCAAACAGCCGGTTGTTTTGTCACAACTCCTTTGTTCATTAGTTTTCGGCATCTCTGGCAGTTGAAACCACGCCTAGCATGCTGCTGGCTAAAAGCTGTTAGCATAAGACGTATCAAACAGGGAGAACGTCTGATGTCCCCCCCCCAGTAACCAACAGCCCCAGTGGTCAGATATCCCCCTCCCCTCGCAAACACCCTAAACATCAGACCCATGGCACCCCTGCATGTGTCTTACCCCCAAGGATACCACACCCCCATTACAATCATTTTTAAAGAACCTGGGTGTTATCTTTGACCAGGACATGTCCTTTAGTTCTCATATAAAGCATGTTACCAGGACGGCCTACTTCCACCTGCGTAATGTTGCTAAAATTAGGAGCATTTTGACTCAAATAGACGCAGAAACATTAGTTCACGCATTTATTACTTCTAGACTTGATTACTGTAATTCTTTATTATCAGGATGTTCTAATACTGCTGCTAAAGGCCTCCAGCTGATCCAAAATACTGTTGCCAGAGTTCTGATGTTAGAATGAGAGACCATATTTCTCCTGTTTAAGCATCACTTCATTGGCTCCCTGTAAGGTCTTGAATAAAGTTTAAGGTTTTACTTTTGACGTATAAGGCCTTGAACGACCAAGCTCCAGCTTATATTAAAGATCTTATTGTTCCATATGCTCCTAACAGAACATTTCACTCTCAGACTGCAGGTCTGCTTGTAGTTCCTAGAGTTTCTAAAAGTAGAATGGGAGGAAGAGCTTTTAGTTATCGGGCTCCTCTCCTGTAACCAGCTTCCACTTTTTATCTGTGAGGCAGACACCTTGTGTAGTTTTAAGAATAGACTTAAAACTTTCCTTTTTACACAATCCTATAGTCAGGGTTAGCTTGGGTTCTCCTGTGCTTTTCCTTTAGTTATGCTGTTATAGGTTTAGACTGCTGGAGGACATACTGACCACATTTCTTCACTCTGCTGTCTTTCTTTATTCTGGCTGCCTCTGAGGAGGGTGTATCTCACATAAACAAGGGATGAAATATTCCCACTTGCATTCACGTATATACACTCTCACATAAACAAGTGATGATATATTCCCACTAGAGCCATCAAATTGTTACTGCTTTTGATTGTTACTGCTGCCATTAACTGTTTCTCTGTTTATCTTTCTATAGACATGACGACTGGCCCAAATCCATCGGTGTTTGTCTCTTTCCTGTCAGCTCAGACCCAGTCGGCTCAGGCAGAAGGCCGCCCATCCTGAGCCGGGTTCTGCTAGAGGTTTCTTCCTGTTAAAAGGGAGTCGTTCCTTTCCACTGTCGCCAATCAAGCTGCTCTGGATGGAGGATTGTGCTGAACTAACAATTCAGCCCAATTGGCTGGTTCTTTAGATAGAAAATGTTTTATTATTAATTGGTTGATTTTTCTTTGAAGTGCCTTGAAATGATTTTGTCATGAACTGGTGCTTTATAAATAAATAAACTTAAACTTACTGGTAAACCTTATATTAGCATGTTTACAACGTAACACATTAACACTTACATTTCGTATACCACAGCGTCTTTATCCAACAGTGTCCATTTCCAAAACCAGTCACTTTTTCAGAATATCAAAACTGGTTCATGGTGAATCTGAGATCTAGATTAGATTAGATTAGATTTTTATTTCGGACAATACAAAACACAGCACAGGACAATACCTGTATATGTAACAAAAAAACACAAAATCCAAGTAAAATATGAGTCCGAAAAGGAGTGGGAGGAAGTAACACTTATGAAATCCCACCCCCTCTCCAATTATCATTATCGGCTAATCAATCCCAATTGATCATTCTTCTTTGTTAACGGAAAAAAAAGAAAGAAAAAAAAAAATTTTTTTCTTTAGTTTAAATAACCAAGTTTTCATTCCAAACATAGAATCACAACAGTTAAATCTTTGGTTAACAGCAAGTCCATATAAGTTGAAAGTACTCAAACCATGTTTTCCTTCTTATAAAAAATAAATACAGTTTGAATATACATCACTTTAAACTGCCTTAAGTTTCTACATCTTTTCAACTCCTCACTTAAACTATTCCACAGTCGTACGCCACATATGGAAACAAAGAAAGTTCTTTTTGTTGTACGCGCATTCAACATTTTTAGATTTAGGTTACCCCTTAAATTATATCCTCCTTCTCTATCTTCAAACATTTTTTGTATATTGTCTGGTAATGTATTTTTTCTTGCTCTGAACATTATTTGTGCTGTGTTAAATTTAACTAAGTCTGTGAATTTAAGTAATCTTGACTGTAGGAAAAGGGAGTTGGTGTGATACTGACTTTCTACCTTGTGTATAATACGTATTGCTCGCTTTTGTTGTATGAACAGNNGGATGCAGTGAAGTCATGTATGTGTTACCCCAAATCTCTGAACAGTAACATAGATACGGTAGGATTAATGTACAGTACAAGAGATGCAGTGATTTATGATCCAAAACATGTTTTGCTTTACCGAGGATTGAAATACTTCTTGAAAGTTTTGATTGTAAATATTTAATTTGTGGTTTCCAATTTAATTGATTATCAATTGTTACTCCAAGAAATTTAATTTAATTCACTTTTTCAATTGGAATGCCACAGATTTGAATGTCCACATCAATATTTCTATTATATTTACCAAAAACCATAAATTTAGTTTTGTACAAATTTAAAGATAGTTTATTTACATCAAACCACATTTTTATTTTTTGAAGCTCAAAAGAGACCTCATTCAGAAGTGTTTGTAAGTTGGCCCCAGTGCAAAATATGATTGTATCATCCGCAAAAATAATCATTTTTAATATATTTGACACGTTACAAATATCATTTATGTACAAAATAAATAATTTGGGTCCTAGCACCGACCCTTGTGGAACCCCACAGGTTATATTCAAACACATAGAACAAATGTCACCCAATTTAACAAACTGATTTCTATTACTCAAATAACTTTTGACCCACTCCAACACAACCCCCCTTAGACCATATCGCTCCAGTTTTATTAACAATTTATTGTGATCAATTGTATCAAATGCTTTTTTCAGATTGATAAATACACCAACAGTGAACTGTTTCTGATCTAATGGTTTTGTGACCTCCTCAACTAATTCCAGTAATGCAAATGATGTTGTGTTTTTCCTAAAACCGTACTGACTATCAGAAAGTAGCTTATGTTTATCAATGAATTTATCCAGTCTATTTATAAAAGGTTTTTCTAATATTTTGGAGAATTGTGGCAATAAAGAAATGGGTCTATAATTAGTGAAATGATGTTTACTCCCAGATTTGTACAATGGTATGACTTTTGCTATTTTCATGTTCTGCGGAAATATCCCAGTTTGAAATGACATATTACAAATATACGTCAACGGTTTACTAATTCCTTTACTTATTTTTTTCACCAGTTTAAAGTCAATATCATAGCAATCAGTTGATGTTTTATCCTTGCATTTATTTACAGTGTCCAAAATTTCTTCTTCAGTTATTGGTGTCAGAAACATAGAGTGATCATTTCTACCAATGAGATTCTCTGTCCAACTACCTATAGACCCAGGGTGTTTGATCTGTTCTGCTAAATCTGGCCCAACACTTACAAAAAATTTATTGAAGCTTTTGGCGACATTAGTCATATCATATTTATCAATGTCATTATCAGTAAAGTATTCAGGGTAATTTGTTTGCTTAACACTATTTTTTATAACACTATTTAGAATACCCCATATCCCCTTGATATTACTTCTGTTTTGTTCCAGTAACTTTTTGTAGTATTCTTTCCTGTTTGCTCTTAAAATGGTTGTTAACCTATTTTTATAATTTTTATATCTGCTCTCTGCCGCTTTAGTTCTTAGTTTAATGAAATCTCTGTAAAGGGAATTTTTCTTCTTGCAAGCATTTTGTAACCCCTCTGTAATCCATGGACATTTGTTATATTTATTTTTCATACTATGCTTTATAATAGAACAGTTCCGGTCATACAATGTTATGAAAGTTTTCAAAAAAGTTTCAAATGCAACATTACAATCCTTTTCTTGATATAACTGATCCCAGTTATACGTTTGTAAATCATTTTTTAATGCATTGATAGAGTCCTCAGTCTTCACCCTTCTAGATGCAATATTTGTGTTTACCTTATTTTTGGAGTGATTAATATTAAACACTACAAAAACAGGCAAATGATGATTTTTGGATATAAGCTGATACCATACATTGTATTAATATAGTCTTCTGTTTGTTGGTGTATGTTTGGGTTCAGTAAATCAATATTAAAGTCGCCACACAGAATAATTGTTTTTTTGTAAAATTTCTGAATTCTGCTTTCCAGCCATTCAGTAAATTGCTGAATGTTTGAGCCCGGTGTTCTATATACACAACTAACAACAATATTTTTACGCTTTTCTTGGTAAATTTCTACTGTTAAACATTCAAGAACATTATTAACAGCAACAGACATACTTTCAATCAATTTAAATTTGAAATCAGTCTTCACATACATAGCAACTCCTCCTCCTTTTTTATTTACTCTGTTTATATATTTAAACTCATACCCCTCCAGTTCGAAATCCGCCCCTTTCTCCTCATTGATCCAGGTTTCAGATATGGCAATTACACTGAATGGCCGCTTAAACTGATGTAAATAATCTCTAATATAACTAAAGTTTGCATATAAACTTCTACAATTAAAATGTATTACAGACAATTTTCCATTGGAGTTGATGGTTTCATCATACTCGTTACTTGTATAGTAACAGCAGTTCTTGTTGATGGTAGAAAAAAAAATATTATCTGGATCTAAATCATTTTCCACGTCCCGTAAACGGTGATGTGTATATTGAAACGTTTTCAGTTCTGGTACTTCATGCTCAGTTATCCTCTTCATCAGCTGCCGTCCTCACTCAGATGATTATTCAGGCTACTTTTACAGATTATATTATGGTTGTGTATACGGTCCTCTTACCTTATAGTTCAGTTAGGGTGATCATTTGTATTCATCCAATTCTTCCATGTTTCTGAAGAGTATTACCTTTGCTTCTTCGGGTGTTCCGTTCAATTTTATATATCCTACAGTTGGTAGTCCAAGTGTTTTTTATTTTCCTCTCTTTTTTTAACATGCGTGCTTAATCTACTGGTCACAATGTACAACAATACTATTGATCATGTTGCATCAGCTAAATGCATTTCTGCTAATGCAGCACATTAAATATACAGGAGCAGGAAGTCATTAATCAGCTGGGCAGAGGGTCCAAGTTGAGAAGTCAGAGGTCACGAAGCAGGAACTCACGTCCTTGTTTTGAGTCATGAAGAGATGAATGACTTTACCTGACTGCTCAATATTTGCAGGACCAAAGAAACAGAGAGAGCTGGATTGTTTATTGTTAAATGATCGTCAGTGAGTGGATGTCATCTAACAAGGATGACAGTGTACTGCTTTAAAAACCCCTACAGACTCATAATCTAAATGACCCAATACCATTACAAGAATACAAGAAAAGCTTTTAGTTTCTACATACATTTACCTTGGACTAATTCTAAAGGACTGTAAAAAGATTTAACATGTATTGGTTTACAGACAGTAAGAGTTCAAACAACACAGGTTGACAGGCTGAAGAGGTATGCTTTACAGGTGTTAAAGCCACTTTCTTTCCTTAGGAGAAATTCAGCGGGTCTCAGT
The DNA here is from genome assembly GCA_006937955.1 of Pachypanchax playfairii. Classification (NCBI taxonomy): domain Eukaryota; kingdom Metazoa; phylum Chordata; class Actinopteri; order Cyprinodontiformes; family Aplocheilidae; genus Pachypanchax; species Pachypanchax playfairii. Next base: position 424,858 of record SSNP01000281.1, read on the forward strand.
GAGTTTATAAACTCATATCAATGCAGATATGCAGCTCAGTGAAGATTACTTTACATTTTTCAGATGAAGTTAAGCTGAAACTTTTAAACATATACTGAATATTACACATATTAACTTAAAAGTGGAAAAAAATGCAGTGAGTTTTATTTTTAAGTACACAATAATGTGTTTTATGTTTCCCAGCCAGAACTCTGTGATTAAATGGTAAATGTCCTGTATTTGTATGGTGCTTTTCTAGTCATTCAGACCACTCAAAGCGCTTTCACACTACAAGGTTTTGCATTCACCTATTCGCGCAACCCGATATGTAAACCAGGGGGAGAGGGTAGGGGCTAACACTCACACAACCTGATACGCAGATCGGGGGGCAACATGGGGTTCAGTGTCTTGCCCAAGGACACTTCGACATGTGGTGGTGGAAGCCGGGATCGATCCTCCAACCTTCAAGTTGGAGGACAACCGCTCTAATCACTGAGCCACAGTCGCCCAGTCGTTGATTACAAGTGATATAATGTTAGAACATTCTTCTTTAAACATATGAGCCTTAATAATGGATAGCTTTTTAGTCAAAGTCTGATGCTGAAACCAGACAGAAATACATGTGTCAAATTTAATTTGAAATAATTTCTAATACTATAATATCTCAAAGACTGGAACCCAGATTTTTCACCAAACATCGAATAACTGAACTGAAAACTGTGACCTGAGCTGAAGTGAAAGAGTGAACAAAGAATCAGTCTGATTTTTTTCCTTGTCACCATTTTTCAGATGTATCAGGCTGCTCATGTCTGAGGAAGAACAAATATAAATATTGTGAAAACTGCAGAATGTACATAAATCATAGATTACTTTAGCCCAGGTATCTGTATTTTAAAACCAAACTCACATCCTCCAATCCCAGACAACGAAACAGCTCACAATACCACAAGCCAGAACAATGAGGATAGTGGCCCTTGAGGGCTGGATCTGGACACCCCTGCTCTAGGGTTTTGCATACTTTTTTTTATTGATTATTGAAGTTCAAAGTGTTTGATTTTGTGGCTATATTTTCAAAAAAATCTAATCAGATTTGCAACATTTATAATCTTTTATTTTTAATGTAACATAGAACAAAAGAATTGATGAAAATAGTGTCAAGTTTCAATGTAGTCTTTCCACAATAAACCTAATTTTTAATATTATTTGTGCCAACAGCAACCCATAAAAGTGTGTTCTTAAAATAACTATCATAAAATATATTTAAACTATAAATGAAATACAACAAAAAAGCTAAAGTAAGACTTTACATTTAGCACCCAAGTTAATAATTAATTTAATCAAAATGTGAGCAAAGTACTGCTGACTGACTTAACATCGTTGTTCCAGTACACCGGTTAAAGTACTTAAAAACAAAGAACATCTCAGAAAGTTGCTGTTTCTGTTCAAAACAAACGTTCTTTTTCATTGAAACACTCCCATTGCAGATTTGAATACTTGATTTTTGCTGTAAACTTGTAGCTAATAAAAGTATATTTATGAACAGTCCATAAAGCTTTCCACATCATCCTCCATGTTTTCCTTCTCAGAAAACCAATTGAGATAGCAAGGCTTTGTGGTAGTTGTTAGATACTGATCTTTTTCACATGGAAAACAAAAACAAACTGTAAATCCTGTAGCTTCTTATACAGTCAGCTGAGTTTACGATCACATCTTTGTATCTTTTAATCAAGATGCTGAAAACATGAAGCCTCTTCTGCAGCCCATCCTAAAACAAATCTAAACACATCAATCAGTCCACAAACTGAAGCCCTTGGTGCTTTTGGGTCTAGGTAATTGAAATAGGCCTCAAACCCATCTTGGAAGACCTCTATAAACCAGGATGTGTTCATACCTGCAGTCTCTGTTACTCAGAAATAATGTGTGATGGGGATCAAACACCTTAATTACTTGAAAAAAATTTCAGTATACAGTTTAGACTGGGGTATTTGACTAAAATGCCACTGTTACAGGTTTAATGCTTCCAATAGGAAGTAAGAATAAAAATGACTGTCCATTCCAGATTAAATGTCCGATTTTTACTGTCCTCTTTTCTTATCTATCTATATATATAGATATATATATATGTACACACACACATTGACCTGAAAGATAAAATCATGGCAAGAAGAGGCCCAGAGAGGTGCCATGAAACAACCAATACCAAAGAGGTACACCCAGATGTCCATACCTGAAGCTTTCGAAACTGCCAAACAAAGACTCCAAGCCTTGGCCTATTGCCTAAAGAAATACACAAAAGAGAATGAAGCTAGATGAATAAACAGGCTGTTTGCGACACAACCAGCAAAGGTGTACGCTCAGCAAAGATCCTGTGGGACTTCCAGATCCAGACAGACAGGATGGTAATGGCGAACCAACCGGACATTGTGGTGGATGATAAAGAGCAGAGGAAAGCAGTTGTGGTGGATGTGGCAACACCAAGTGATGGCAACATCAGGAAGAAGGAACATGAGAAACCCCTGCCAAGCACCCATCCAGCACCCCCCTGAGGGCATTGGGTGAGAGGAATCTTTTTTTAGCTCCCTTCCAACCCAATGTCTGATATTCATCTTCTTTCTACACATAGGTATATGCATGCTTATTTATATGTATGTAGGTATATGTATGTATGTATTCTTCTGTGTGACCTTGGCTGACCTCATCGTTGGCGCCGGGCACATGTGCCCCTGACTGCCTCGGAGAGTGAAGGTTAAGATATTTTTCTGTATCTCCATGTAATTTCCCCCTGTGGGACAATAAAGGTAATTCAAAATTAATTGTCCATCCTCATGATCTCTGAGTTACAGTAGGGCAAAAAGTATCTGGACAGCCACCGATTGTGCAAATTGCCCTACTTAAAAAGATGAGAGAGGTCTGTAACTTTCATCAAAAGTTCACTTCAACTGTTAGAGACAGAATCTGGAAAACACTCAGGAAATCACATTGTATGACTTTTAAATAAATTATTTTTTATTATTTATTATTTTATACTCTTATGGAAAATAAATATTTGGACACCTACCACTCAGCAAGAATTCTGGCTCTCACAGACCTATTACTTGCTCTTTAATAAGCTCTTCCATCCTCCACTCCTTGCCTGTATTAATGGCACCTTTTAGAAATGGTTTTCTGTAGAAAAGACACCTGTTCACATCCTCAAACTGTCAGACTACAACCTGTCCACCATGGCAAAGACCAGAGAGCTGTCTAAGGACACCAGGGACAAAACTGTAGACCTGCACAAGGCTGGGATGGGCTACTCTACAACAGGCAAGCAGCTTGATGAGAACAGATCAACTGTTGGTGAGTAATTGTTAAAAAAATGGAAGGAATACAAGGTCACTGATAGTCTCCATCAATCTGAGACTCCAAGCAAGATCTCTGTGGTATCAATGAGCTTGAGAACAGTAAGGGATCAACCCAGAACTACACTGGGGAACCTGGTGACCTGAAGAGAGCTTTACTATGTGCTGCAAGATGGATTCTCATGAGGGTTTTTCAAACCTACGAAAACCTCCATCTCTCCAGATGTTCCTCCACTACAGATAAAATCTGCAAACATCATGGTCCAGGAGATTCCTGTCTGACCTCATCTGCCAATCTCTTCATCACCATAGCAACAAGAAGGGGCTCAAGGCTGATCCTTGATGCAGTCCCACCTACATGTTGAACTCTTCTGTCACATCTGCTGCACATCTCACCTCCACCTTAAAGCTGTCATACATGTCCTGCACCACTATATATGAATATATATATATTCCACTGTGTGAGGTCACGTTGAGCATTTTAGGACAGCAGAATAATAAAATCTAAACAGTCCATAGATATTTAGGTTAAATTTGATCTTAAAGTTTAGTTGGTGTTTAAATCTAATTTTAGATACTGAATACAATAAGTAAAATGAACAATGTAAGATTCAGGTGAGTCTCACATCCTACTGAGCAAATCCTCCACATTGAGGAATTTTCTATTTTTTCTTTTTTCTTTTCTCCCATTTTATGACCTAATAAGGCCCCATGATTATTCGATGGCTTTACTGTAAAGACTCTGAGTAGCATATTTGAACAAAGTTAAGTTCTGAAAACTAGCTAAATAAACATCTCTGTCAGAGGAATGTGTGGAAGAATTTGATCTGACAGAGGAGTAATCCTGCAATGCCAATCCTCTCACACTCACACACAAACACGGGGACATATCTGAAATAGAACAACGTTTTTTTATAGCAACAAGAGACAATGGATACATCAATCTGCTCTGCAGCCTTCATGTGTTTGAAACAATTCATGCTCTTCATAAACAAAAGTATTGAGATGATTCCAACACAGGTTTAGTTTTGACCCTCAGTTAAACTTTGTTTTTAAAACTTTAGCTCTTCTAGGCTACCTTGATAGACACGTGACTAGTGATGACACTCATCTTTTCTTCCCCCCTTTTATTTGAAACAGGGATCAGTGTTCATTTGGTTGAAAGATATTTTTGTCATAAATACACTTTTTTTTCACAAATACATTTTTACAGAAAAAAGACGGACAAAAATCTTGGGGGGATAAATATGAACAGGGTGGAGAAAATTATTTTTGCCAATGGATTTTCATCATTGACTGTTTTTGCCTCGTCCTTTACTCAATCAGGAGACTGGAAAGATATGAAGGACGGACAAAGAACCACTCATTTAATGGAATAGGCGGGACTACAAGAGTAGATCTGCCTTATTGAGTTGTGAAGGGAAGCTAACTAGTTATTAGTAACCAATTGAACAATCTCCTGGAAAGACAACAGCTACATCATTGTTATAACAAAAACAAGAAAATATCTGTGAGACAAAGACGAGAAGATGTGTGGACACATTTCACGTTTGGTGATGAAGAAAACCAAACAAGGTTCAACAAACTTTTCAACTTTTCATTGAAGAACAACTAATCTGAAACGGCATTCACAGAACGCCCACCAACATTTTCTTGTCTTTCACTAAGTTTCACTGAATCAACTGAGTCATTAATCCCTGTAAATAATCTGGATGTTAGCAGCAGATGAAGAAAGTTGGGGATGAATTTGGACCTCAACTAAAATTTACATGTTTTTTATTTTATTGTTTGTAATCAACAGCAACAATAAACAGGTGTACAGCATATTTATGATTATAGAACTTGACATTTCCCCCCATTATGTATACATTGCAGAAAACAAAATACTTTTGGATAATTATTAGTTTTCTAAGAAAACCTGACAGACACATTTTCAGATTTGACAATGTCTGTTTTTTTTTTATTGTCCACTGAACAATCATTGAGTTGCGTTGACATAAAATGTGTTTTTTTGTGATTTAAATACTATTTATTCCTAGTTGTGTGCTACATCTGATCAGTGGTGGTTAGCATGGTTTAAGCCCTGTGTATTAAATTATATAGATGTATCAGCAATTTTCTTTAAAGAATTATTATATAAATTAATGCATTAGAGACAGTTATTTGTGATTAAGTTAAGTGAAGCAAATCAAACGACTAAAAATAGACTAAAACTAGAACTAATTTTAGTCAAAAGGCTAAAACTAAATCAAAATTTCTTATCGAAATTGATGCTGAAGGGGATTTAACAGAGACAACTACTACAATACTTATCAATCCAAATTACTGTAACATTTGGAGAATATCAATCATACCTGATGATTTCTTGGAGAGGAGAGGCTTATTTACTTTCCTCCTCAGAAAATCTTCCATCTTCCAAAACTTTAACCTCAATGTCGCTGTTTTAACATACCTGTCTGCTGCCTCCCCTGAACTGGGTGTATATAATGAGTTTTCAGCACATATTTAAATTGGATTATTTTACACAAATGCAAATCAGCTTATAAATAATGTCATGCAACCTTCATGGAACTTTCTGAAGCTACGTGAAAACCATTCTTCAGAGATGAACATTCTTTTTGCATATCTGAAGGACACGGTAATAAAATAAAATTTAAAGGGCATCAACTTAATTAGTGCACATTGAGTCTTGAAGTGATTCAATTCTTAAAGATTTAGTGATGAATAGAGACACTCAAACACTGGATTTTTTTCAACGTGGTTGATTGTAATCAATTTATAAAGCAGCTATGAAAAAAGAGAAGATTTATTATTGTCTTTGTGTTTTACCCTTCTGATTGGCCTTTCCATTTGCATTTTAACAGATTTTTTTATTCCTAAAAACAGTAATACATAAGAGAACTTTCATTCTAAATTTTTCAAGGATACGTTTGTATTCACTGCCTCATGCTGCTTGTTTTTATCAGAAATCATATCTCACAGAGGACAGATACTCCGCATGTTTGTTTAGCAGAGTTTACAATTTTTGCACAAATAGTTGACGAATCATACAACTCATTGAAAATTCATAAAATAAATTATAAAATGTATCTAGTTAAATTCTTCAAAAATAATATACTTTTTTACAGCAAACCTACTCCAAAGGAGAGGCCAAAATTAATCCACAAAGATCTAAGAGACTGATAAATTCAAAGGTATTGTAACTTGTAACAGTAGTTCTATAAGCTGTTGAATCATCAGCTGGACTTTTATGCAATTTTGTCTTTTTTTAAAGAGGCCCTTCCATTAAAAACAGGTTTTCTGAGTTTTCTGTTAAATATTTTAGCTCCACAGGTGTTCCTACCTTCATAGTGGGTGTGAAAACAGGTCAACAACTTCTCTTTCAGTTTTAATCTCTCAAACTACGCAGGTCAATGTCAGTGTCAATTTTATTTATAGAGCACATTTTAAAAGAACTTAAGATTGCCCAAAGTGCTGTACAACAAAAATACAATCAAACATCCAATAGTAAAGGAAAATAAGTAAAAACACAGTTTTAAAAGAAGGAAAGAATAAAAAAAACCTAAAAAGCATATCTAACCTATAGGGGACGAGGGATAAAAAAAGGAATCAGCCACATTTAAAAGCAAGGTTAAAAAAGTGAGTTTTTAAGAGGGACTTGAAACTATGGAGCCTGTTTGCAGACCAAACCTCTAACGGTAGACTATTCCATAATTTAGGGGCAGCCACAGAAAATGCTGTCACCTCTGGACTTCAACCTAGATGGTGGAACTGACAGGAGATGTTGTGAAGAGGATCTCAAAGATCTTATGGGGGCGTGAGATTTTAGGAGCTCTGTCAGGTACGAAGGGGCAAAACAATTTAGTGCTTTAAAACACAGCAATAACATTTTAAGTTGGATCCTGTAAGAAACAGGAAGCCAATGAAGAGCCTGAAGAACGAGAGTGATATGATCCCGACGTTTCCTTCCCGATAACAAGCGGGCAGCAGCGTTCTGAGCGACCTGGAGGCGATGGATGGATGCTTGTTTGAGACCATAATAAAGTGAATTACAGTAGTCCAGTCTTGACATTATAAGTAGATGGATGAGTCTTTCAAAGTATTTTTAGGCAGATAAGGCTTGACTTTACTAAGTAGTCTTAAATTGAAAATTACACTCTGGACAACTGTACTGATTTGTTTATCAAGCTTAAAGCAGTCATCTAAGAAGAAACCCAAATTTCTTGCCTGAGAAACGTGAAAGGATTACAGTCCACCAATTACAGGTGGCGATACCACCCGAACTCTCCCAGGTTCGAACGGTCTGTATTTGTTTCATCACAACTCCTTTGTTCGTTAGTATTCATCAGCTCCCGCAGTTGAAACCATGCCTAGCATGCTGCTGGCTAAAAGATGTTGGCATAAGACGTAGCAAACAGGAAGAGAGTACATCTGCTGTTACCATGCACAGCGGGGAAAAAAACAATATACATTGCTCTCATAGGCTAGTTTGTTAGCCAATCAGAGTCCAGCAAATTCAAATAATGAATATTAATGAGTTGCAGCCGGAAGCCTGACGAAACCAGTTAAATCTTGGCACAGATAGATTGAAAGGTCTGTTAATCATTATTTCCTCATGTTTTTTAGACATAAAATATTTCATATTAGCCTACAGGTTAATATTTCAGAAATAACAACATGAAATTTGTGTGAAATGGTTTCTTTAAGGCTCATAAATAATGAGATAGTGGAATTGGTTTGTTTTGGTACAGATGAGGTTCGATTTGATAAGTTTATAACCAGTAAAAACCAGATCATTTGTGTTACTTCTTGATACATGAAACCATTAAACTGAAGAGTTACACACAGCTGAATCTACTGTACACATGTACACACAAACATGTTTTATCTATTCTAAACTCACAGTGCCCTGTCTCCTCATTGTGAGGTGAGGGGAACCCCTCTGTCCGGTGCACAACAGACAACCATGTTGACTGATCTCATCATGTCTCAGCTGCAGTCTTCAGTCAGGACAGATATTCTTTACAGTTAATTATTTGAATCATTTGATATGAAGCACAATCTGTTGGAATGTTTTATAATCATGTTTTCTGATGACCTATCCTCTGGATGCTTGCAGAAATCTAAAAAAAACTTGTTTATAAATATCAGAAACCAACTGGAAATCACTCAGAGGACACAAAACTCCACTTAGCAGCACATTTCACCCCTTCATGTGATCTCACAATAATAATCATGAACATAAATGGTCCAGATCACTTCCAAAATAAAACTGATTGATACGGAAAATGTCATTCACGTAACATTTCATGTTATCTGTTCAATAAACAGACAAATAAATGAAGGCTAATGAAAACAACCTCCTCCTCCGGCAATAGCAATGTTAGAAAGACATCAGTGTGAAAAGAAGTAAAATGATGACATTTGATGTGGCGGCCCACTTCTTATAAAGACAGCAAATTGATGGTAATTCGGTCTCTCCTCTTGGGTCACCCTTATCATACACATTCTGTCACTTTAAAAACGCTGGATTGGGATAGAATTATTATTTACACGTCCAGACTTCCTGGTTCCATAACGAATCACATGTGAGTCTGCAAGGCTGCCAAGTCTTCAACACAAGCAGCTGTAATTTCACAACAAGCAGCAGCAAAAAGTAAGAAACCACCACATCCTTCTAACTGATGGGGCGTTCAAACGCAGTTAGGAAAACTCAATGCTGAACAAATAGGTATGGTGCTACATTGTGATGGTCTGGGGGAAGATGCCTGCTTGGTTCATGATTTAATGAATTATGGATTAGATTGTTTCTTAATGACCGAGTATCACCAATTGGACAAGTCATATTAGATATGGGATTTTGTTCATTTCTTCTCTGTTGATGATGTCATGACAAACGAACTGTTCTTCCAACAAGTTTCCTTACCTGATTTATTGTTTCAAGCTCCTGTTGAAATCATCTAAGAAAGGGAGTTTTTGCCTTTCTCTCTTCTGGACGTTCTCCTCAGGACGAGAGACTGGTTGCATGATACTGGTAAAGACCCCATCCAGTTGGTCTGCACAGTCTTTCAGCACACATGTTGAGACATGATGTTGTCACCTCATGCTCCCCTACTGTGAAGATGCTGGTATCTAGATGTGGTCTGGCTGTCTCTAGTTGATCCTTCTCAAACAGGCCAACTACTGATTCAGGTCCTCTAACAGAGATGCCCCCCTCTCCACAGCTCAGGGGCTGGTCCTGTAGTCGGTCTAATGCTGGACAACCATGTACTCTTACTTGATGTTGTTACTCTTTATGTTCCTCGGTCGTCTTTTTGTGGCCTGCATGGATGCCCCTCTTTAGGTTTACAAGGGTCATGCTGTAGACCAGGGGTGGGCAACTCCAGGCCTCAAGGGCCACTATCCTGCACATTTTAGATGTTCCTCTGTTTAACCACACCTGATTCAAATCTGCAACCTCTCAGCAAGTCCTATAGAAGCCTGTTAACGACCTGTTCATCTGCAGCAGGTGTGGTGAAACAGGGGAACATCTAAAATGTGCAGGATAGTGGCCCCCGAGGCCTGGAGTTGCCCACCCCTGCTGTAGAGCATCGGTCCACAACTTTTTTGAGGTATGTACAGGTTTAAAGTCAGACAATATTTTCACACACTGGCGACAAAATAAAATTATACAACCAGCATAAAACTGGTGTATTATTACAATACATAATGTGTAGGGTTAAGGTTAGGGTCACAGCTTTATTAGCAGCGTCCTCAGGACATCATGACAACAATATGAAATTAGTAATATCCTCTCTGCCCCCTTACTTTCTCTGGTCACTATGGTAATGTTTAAACATACTCTCAAAATAAGATGCACCACAAAAACCAATAAAAAGATCATGAAAACAATAATTAATACATAACACTGAATAGGGGGGAGTCCTGAGCAGAGCCCTGCATTTGCACCCGAGGGGCCCGACAGCCTGAAGGCCCACAGGCCGGGCTTCAGACCCCTCGGGGGCGGACACGGGCCGGGCTTGGGCTTTTTTTTTACTTGCAAATGAAAGTAATGTGTTGTGTTCATTGTTTATCCACACCCGCTCTTCCTGCCCCACTCCCTATCTCACCGGTCACCTGCTCTCTCACACCCCAAACACCAGCAACTGTCTTTGGAGTTACCGCTACAGGCTCATCTGGCCCACTCGGTGCTGAATGTCCCAGCCAGCACTGAGGAGCCCACGTTTAGTGCAGCTGGACGGGTCATCAAGGAGAGGAGGACTGGACTTGCCCCCGACACTGTTGATGCTTTTCTGTTTCTGCATGATGCCAAGAAATAGGCTTAGAGATGTTTTTTTATGCCAAAATAAGGTCAACTGTTGCTTCTTTGTCATACATGTCAACTCTCCTGAATCCCGATTTTCCCGGGAGAGTCCCGGATTTCAGTGCCCCTCCTGAAGATCTCCCGGAGCCAACTTTCTCCCAAATTTCTCCCGATTTCCGCCGTCCGTTGTTTCCAACTGGCTATTTATAGCGATAACACCTGAAAGAACGTCTTACAACCACAGATTAAATGCTGAAAACGGTCCCACGTTGCTGCAAACACAACTATCAAACCTCCGCTTCTATCACGCATCCCCCTTGCTCCGACGCACCTCAACCACGGTCTCCCTAATTCTGAGTTCTCAAGGTTGACATGTATGTACGTTGTTCGATCATGTACAAAAAAAAGGGGGGCGGGCCAGGCCGGACTCGGGCTTAAAATATAGGCCCGAGCAGGGCTCTAGTCCTGAGTTTGTTTCTCTGTAACACGATGGCCCCTTCAGACAATGACACCAGGAGGTTGCTGCTTATGTCCAGTCTGTTCTGTAATTTTGTTTTGATTGGTGATCTCAGTTTTTTCATGGCATGACTTTAATCCATGTCTGGGTGTAACTCCGACTCTCGCCCAGTGACTGCTAGACACCAGCTCCCTGAACACGAATAAGCAGGTATAGATAATAACTGACAGACTGATTTTTATCCAAAACACCTACAGAGATGTTGTCTCTAACATTCTTGTTGAAGGCTCTTGAATTCACTCATTAAAATGTGCACATCCACGCATAATTGGGTGAAGGGAAACATACTTGTTTGCAGTGTAGGAACAAGAAATAGCAGAGAAATATATACACAGAGCCACTAATTTATGCTAATTCATAATCAGCACATTCAGCTGCAAAGGTAAAAGCTGAAGGACCAGTAGTTGTTGTTCTCCACACCCTGAATGATAAATGACAATGTAAATTGAACACTGTATAATGATAAATGAGGCATCAAGTGGGTGAAGTTATGTCACGGAATATAAAGTGTGTTGAAAAGGCTGATAAACTGAGAAACTTTATCAAAGTTCAGGTTTCTTTTATCCTTCTATTTTCTGTAGCTGCTTATTATAGCTGGTGTCCGTCTCCAGGTGTCATTAAACTAAAGGCTGTGTTACAACTTGGACAGATCAATTTAAGTTTCGGTCCTTTTTTATTGCTGATGTTGTAGGTAAAGGGTTAGTTCAGATGTTTTGGAAGTGAGTTTTATTAGAACTCCTCCGAGCTGTGAAAGGCTCACAGTGACTCAGATGGCTGCGCACATTTTAGCAGGTTTCTTTTAGCAATTTAGAACATACAAACAGAAAATATTTGTATCTGTGAAATACAATGCTAAATTATCAGTTGCTACAGTGACACTCACGAGATGTGGTTATTAAATTAGTGGTTGTATTATGATCTGAACAAAATTTGGGCCTTAAGTGTTTTAGGCTGTTTAATTGTAATTGTGTAATTAAGAGTAATTGAATCATTATGGCTTTTAAATTCTATTTATTCTCCATGTTTTCAGTCCTGTGTCTGGTTCTACCTCCTCTGTTGTATTTTTGATTTTATTATTATTATTTATTATTATTTTTTCTTTATTCATTTTGGGTTAAAATGTTTTGATTTCTTTCTCTGTCGTGACATAAAGGATTGAACTTTTACAGTAAGTTAGTTCAGAATAGAGACACTTGAGTGTCCCTCCAGTACCTCATCCTGTTTGTCTGATGCATTCACTGAGCGGGTCATCAGTTAGGGCCTTATCCTTGATGTACTTATGGATCTTGGATGTTTCATTCTGGATAGTGTTTCTCACTCTCACTATTCCTCGACCTCCTTTCTCACACCTACTGTCACACATTCATGCAAATGATCTTGTTGATATCATACACTCTTGCATCAACAGCAATGCAGACAAGAACAACCTTTACTTGCAAAGGTTAATGTAGTGCAATTAAATAAAAAGCAAACATTGTCAATAAAGACTTTGAAGCAAGAAAAACAGTTTTAACTGCATGACCTACGATTAAATACAGTCATTAGCTCTTTTAAATATCGCATCTCATAATCTTTTTTAAAGATGACATTAGGACAGAGATTAAGGCTTTGTTGACACATAAAACACATAAAAGCCCTTATTTCAAAGAGAATCGTTCAATTACAATTGTTACAGCCTGCAAGAAACCTGCTAAGCTCAAGGTCACAGCCAGAGCAAAGACACCCAGACACAAGACAAATCTGGACAGCCAAGAGCAACATTAAGGGAGAATGGCACACTGAAGGCATTTGGAGTGTAGCTGTGAATTCAAAACCATCTCCTGAATGTGTCATGAATATAGATTTTTAATCCTTAGTCATCTAAGGCTGTGATTTCCTTTTCTGTGCTCATGAAAAAAGAAGGCAGCCAAGCACATTTCACACATTTCTCCCTCAACGCACACTGAAAAAGAAATAAATCAGCCTCCTTCGTTAAAGCACACACACACACACACACACACACACACACACACACACACATACTGGTTTCCGTGGGTGACGGGGACCAACTTTCTCATCATCACTTGTGGGGACCACCCCTTCTGGTGGTTCTACAGACTAATAAAAAATCTGGTATGATAGTTGAAGCAGTACTGTCCTATACACGACTTCAAATAACTGAATTTCAAAAGTAGGTTCATCAACCTGTTTGGATGGTGCTTAATGAGGACTCATTAACTTTCTGATAAACATGGCAAATGGGGACCAGATTTACATATCATTTGCATAATTTACACATCGAGACTTACCAAGTGGGGACCTTCCTTCTATTTCTTGGTATTTAAGCAGCCATAGCCATATATTGTACTCATTCACTGTCAAATAACTTTATATTTTTATTACTTTGTTTTCTTGAACTCCTGTACTGTCTGTCAAGCTTATTTAATTCGTCCTATGTTTATGTCTGTAAACATCTCTATTTGTTTGCTGTACTTGTGCTGTTGCAGCATTGCAATTTCCCCAATGTGGGAC
>SSNP01000282.1:6303-18101 GCA_006937955.1 Pachypanchax playfairii
TCCCCCCCACTCCCCACTCCCCCCCAGACAGTTATCTAAGTGATCAAACATGATAATATGGAGTTCTAGTCTGTTCTTTTTGACTCTCTGTAAGAGTGATACCAGCAGTTCATCATGTTGTTATCTATCTATACGGTCGTGTATGTCGACTCTGGTGCCTTTAAAGACTCCATCACTTTGTGGAAAATCTCCAGTACAGATTTCATCCCAAATGGAAGGTTCCTTTGGACTTTCACATTTTATGTTCGTGGTGACTGTGTATTAAATATTTTACTTAAATCATCACTATCAGTGTCTTCCTGCACTGTGTGTACTTCCTGTGTATTTTCCTCTGGTAGATTGCAGTTTTTTTCAGACAGTGTTCATCAGATTTATTTACAACTTCTTCAACTTGTCTTTATCATCTGGTTGAGTGTTGAAGATCTCTGTAGACAGTGAGCAGCGTTGTTGTTTTCCTTGGTCAACTCCAACAGCCACTATGAACATCATCAACTGTTGTTTGAAAGTCCTTCAACTTGCATCTATGACTGTCTTTACATGCATCCAATAACCTGTGGCAAATTATTATATCATCAATATATTTTTAAAAAGATCAGAGAAAATGTTAAAAATCCATGTCTTGTGTGATCTAAGATTGTTGTGACACATCGTTAACTTTTTATTTACATAAATTATGGATCAAATTCATTATTTATCTTAGTTACAGTTTCCATTTATCTGTCACATTTTTAGTTACACCTTTTTATGTTGCTCCAAACTAAATGTCATCAGGAAACTGTGGTGCAGGAAGGGTTCCACTTCTGACCACCAGGGGGAGACAAAAACAACAGGAAAACAGATAACTGTGTAGAACTGAAGCAAATCCACAATCCTGCACATCCTCCGAGTCTTCATAAACATTTTATCTGTTAAGATCATTTGATCTTCACATATTTAGGATCCTGTTTTGACCACAACCTCACAAGTGTCACTCAAAACTCCGATCACGTGACTTTTCAGGTTAGCTCATCATATTAGCTTCTAACAGTGACGTTTCCACTATAATGCTGCATGTATCATATCTAATACAGTTTTATGTTACCTCCTTACTAACTCTATCAAATCCTGTAGACGTCTTCTGTCCTCTGGTGGACGTCCTAAGTACTACAGGTGATGTGTCACTTGGATTATTATTGAATTATAACATGATAAAATACATCTAAAAATCAACAATCTGTAAGTTTAATTTGTTTAAAAAATCAACAACAAAAAATAATTTCTATTATTAATCAAACTGGTTTAGTGTTAGTTTATTCTTGAAGTTGTCTCCAGCTCATCAAAGATCTTCTATTATTGGACTTTCGAACCTTGATCTTAACTCCAGCAATATTCTCATTTGTTCTATAAGTTCTATGTGAATGTCTCTCAGCCTCGTCTAATAATAAATTGTGTTGTCAGATTTTAGAGCTGCTTTCTGTCTTGATGTGTTTTCTTCATGTTTTATATGTTTCAGCCTGAGAGCAGCTCTGAATAAACTGGATCCGGAGGACGGAGAGCAGATTATGGAGTATTTTAAAACTCAGGCACTGCTGACAAGAGAAAAAGCCTGTGAGACCAAAAACATCAAAGGGTCACGCAACATTAACATGTCACTAAAATAAATCACTGTAAAAAATGAAACTCAAAGTCAAAAATAAAAAACCTACAAATCCAAAGATGTCTGTGAAAGATGGATTAATGAACAATACAAATTTAAAAACATGAATTTGACTTGTGTTTGCTTTAAACTAGCGCTCCCATGTCCACAGCTAAATCAGAGTAAGCCCCGCCCCCCCGTGGATGACATGACGCCCTCTGTGTTGCAGTGCTGCAGGCGTCGGTCAGAGACCAGAAGAAGCTGCTGGTGGAAAACGCTAAACTGAAAAAGGACATTGAACAACTGAAGGTTCAGCTGCAGGATAAACAGAAGAGACGTTCAGGTTTGGATAAAAAACAACATGTTTTATCACTTCTCTCATATTTACAGTTTATTTTAGACTTTATTTACTCATTTAAAAATATCTTTGATTAAATGGACAACAAATCTAGTTCTTCAGATAAATTCTTGTTTTACGTCATCTAAAATTATTCATTTATTGTTTTACATGTAATTCTTAAAATATTTCCATTTAATTGTATCAAGCTTTATTTCTTAAAATGTTTTAGTTTTATTGTGAAATATCTGGTCAGTATGACTCCTAAAGTTCCCTGTTTGGTATAATAAAGTTACAGTTTTTAAACTTTTGCATCAAACTAATATCTTTCCTTTATTTTATAAATAGTGTCTGTGTTTTAAATAAAAACTAGATTCAGGCAGATCTTTGGCTCTTCCTCTTGATGCAGCATCATCTCTCTCTCTCAGCTAAAGTGCTGCTCTCTCAGGCTCCGCCTTCTCAGAGTGCTGGACCTGTCAGTCCACCTGCCCCCCCGGCTGCAGCAACACCCCCCACCCCCTCATGTGAGGGGATGGAGAGGCGAAGCAGGAGGAGGAAGGGTGAGAGGAAAGGTGAGAGGGGGGAGGGGGTGATGGGGGCGGCGGTTGGAGGTGAAATAAAAAAACTGTTTTTTACTGTTTCAGCTCGTTCCACATCAGACCCGCTGTGCCTGGGGTCCGAGTCTCGTATGGATGCGTCACGTTTAGACCTGCGAGTTGGACGGATCCTCAGCTCTCGTTGCCATCGGCTGTCTGAGACCACCAGAGTCCAGGAGGTGGACGTGGGAGAAGACGTCCCTCGGACAGTTGTTAGCAGGCTGGGAGCCAAAACCACCTCAGACCAGGTGACACAACGATTCAGGATTATCCTGAAAAGCTGCGTTCTAAATACGTTACAGTCTTCATAAAACAGGATTTTATCTGAAATAAAATGAAACAATCAGATTCATTTAAAAAACACTTTTTCTGTCAAAATGTTATAAATATTTACTAGATTTAATGTCATTATAAATATGGTGAAAAAATGTTGCCAAATTCCAAACTAATGTCTTCAATAAGTTTTATTTTTGTGAATTCTAGATTATTCCCACTTGAGCTCATAATTTCTGTTTCAATTCTTAAAGTATTTTGTCATTATGATGTAAATTTATTCACTTTAATCTTAAAATCTTCAGACTTCACTCAGAATATTCGTCCTTCTCTTCTTTTGACTTGCTTTTCATGTCACTGAGTCTTAAATCCATGTGATTTTATTTCTTAAACTGATGAAATTTTATTAAATAATTTTGCACTTTTTCTGTATAACAACTAGAAAACATTTAGAATAAAATGTGAAACTGATAATAAACTTTAGAGTCAGTTGTAAACGTCATGATCTTCTCTTTGAGTAATATTTGATGTTTTATTTTAAAACGTTAGTTCTGCTCTGAGTCATAACTCCTTCATAATAAAAGACTGTAAACTTTCTCCATATATTTTTAGATTTTTTAGCTGTAAAATAAAACAAATACCTTCAGCTGAGGTCATTCTTAATAAAAACAGTTACACTGAAACTGTTTATCCGTTTGCATCACAGTCCTGTGGATGAGTGTTGTCCTCTCTCATTGGCTGAGACCAGGTCTGATCACTTCCTGTGTCCCCGAGCAGCTTCTGTCCATCTTGATTTCACTGATGCAAACAGAGTTCAGTATTTATGACTGTGCGTTTAGAACAGTGTTTAGCAGCATGTGATGGGAATTCTCATGAAGACTAGAGAGTTTTTAAACAACCTTTTATGATAATTATCATAAATAAATCTGTCTCTTCTTCTCAGCTGCAAGGCTCGTTGGCTGTGTTACTGTGCAATATCAAACCATCAAAAATAAAAGGCGTGGTCTCCCAGGCGCGTCTTCTTTGTTGCTCCTCTGATGACCACATTGAGCTGCTGGCTCCACCAGCAGGCTCCGCCCCCGGAGATAGAATCACCTTCCAGAACTTTCCTGGTAACCACTGCCTTGATATTCACAGGTAGTGACCACGCCATCATTACAGCTGTGGTCTTACATCAGAACCCCCCCCCCACTGTGTGTATGTGTGCAGGTGAACCGGACCGGGAACTCCCGTCCAAAGTGAAGGTCTGGGAACTTCTGCAGCCTGACCTGCAGGTGGACTGCAGGGGCGTGGCCAACTACAAAGGCTGCGGGTTTGAGGTGAAGGGAAAGGGGCTTTGCAGAGCGCCCTCTCTCATTAACTGTATCATCCGATAGACACTGAAGAAATGTGCTTTTATTGTGAAAAGCCCACCAAGTGGGTGATGGGAAACATCTCTGTTATGAAGTGATGATTAAAGCATCTTCAGAACCGCGTGTCTGTTTTTACCTGTTTACAAACCGACTGCACAAAAAACTGAAATATTATCAATCATTTAAATTTTAATTAAAGATTTTTGGCTCAAAATATTCCAGCTGTTGACAGATCAACAGCTGGAATTCTGTTACAACAGGATGAATTTTGATGAAATAATGAATAAATATAATAAATCAAAGGAAATTTAATATGAAGTTCAAACAGATAAAATCTTTTCATACATCCGTCCTCACTTTCAGAGCTTTGTGATGGTTCTTTGCTGAGACACAGAGCAGTTGGTCTCTCAGTGGATGTCCTCGAATCAATGGCCAATCACGACTGTTGTCCAGGAAACAGACTCCGCCCCCAACCTCTTCAGCCAAGGCTCTTAGCCAGTCTGTGGTCAGACTGAGGAAGACTGAAGGATGAAGCCCTGCTGCTTTCAGGTGATCTGTGTGCGTGAAAACGAGGACTGCGTGTCGACGCCAATCTGGACCGAAGAGACTCTAAAAACAGACGACCATCAAAAAACAAGATACATAAACACATAACAGTAAGAGCAGAAAAACAACAAGACAACAATAAAATTAACTTCAAACAGAAAAACCAGCTTCACAGACGTATGAAATCCAAAAAAACAGACGAGACATGAACATAAACACAGTAAAATATAAACAACAGATAAAAAACAAGTTGAAAAACAAGATAAAAGAGTCTGAAAGTGAAACAGAAAGAAACTGAAACTACGAAACACGCAGACAAACGTCGGGTTCGGATGTTCGTTGGTTTACTTCTGCGTATTGTTGGAGGTGGGTGTTTTCATTTTGCTGGTCCACCTTCACAACGAGCACCAGCACGTGCACACCATCAGGACACAGCGCTTGCAGGGTCTGTGGGCAGGGCAGTTGAGGGGGTGTGTCAATAACTCTGAGTGTAAGATCTGACTCCACCCCCTGTCTCCTGAAAAACTCTGAGTAATTTCTCCTGAGGATCTGACATTCAGTTGCCATGGAAACAGCAGGAGGACACATGCCTGTCTGAAATTCATGTCCAACTGCAAGATGTGTAAATAAAATGTTGTTTATTTAAATTAAGTAAACATTTAAAGTAGGTTGTGCTGAAGGAGGACTGACCAATCAGAGCGTTCCCCACAGAGCACCTCCCACTTTGCCTGTCACCAAGTAATAGCACGTTTAAGATTAGAACATCAGGTTTTCTGTCTCTTTTGTCCCAACCCCACCTGCTCAGGGTCGTAACCAGGTCATTTCCATAGAAACGGGATTGATCATCCATCTGAGGAAACAAAGCTGTTGTTTAACATCAACAAATGCTACAACACGAAGCTCCAGTGACCTCACAGCTTTAAACTACCAACTCCTACCTGTTTCACCTCACCAGCGAGCAGAGACAGCGTTCCTTCCTGAGCCACCTGGGAGCTTGTGTCTGGTTATAGAAGTGCTTTCTGGTTAAACAATGACCAGACGGATGTCATTCGCTCTGCGGCTTTATCAGCTCATAAAACTGATAAACGTCCCTGAAGCTTCCAGGCTGGGACATTAAAGACTGTCTCAGTTCAGTGTGAACTGAGTGTGGAGAGATTTGAATGCTGTCTTTCTGTTTTACGCTCCACGCAGACTTTCATGTGACATTTAAAAGTAGTCTGGATCAACGGTTCTACAGACCACATGAAGTCCACATGGGTCTTTAACACAGTCAGACCTTCAGGAGGAAGGAACATGTCCCGGTTCTGATCCTACCAGGAGCAAAGTTTATAAGAATTACCAGAGATGGTTTGGATCCTCGAGACGGATTCTGTTAATGTTCAGTAGAAAAATAAATCTTTGACTCATCCGTCTTTTTTCAGGAGACAGGACTGAGACAGAGGGACGTCAGGAGGACCAGCAGAGGTGAGTCTGGAATCACTCAGAAGGTTAATATAGACTTCCAGGTAGACTTCCATTGGTTACCGGAATAAACGAGTTATTGATGTTATTAACTACCGTGATGACCATCTCACAGTCGGTCCTCAGACTGGTCCTCAGTCCAGTACACAACGAGTCCACATGAATATGAAGACAACATCCAGAAACTGGTTTAATATGCAGGTAACAATCAGAATCTCTGTGGCGTGAATCAAAAGGAAGAACTTACAACTCGCCGTAGAAAAAGTTTAAAATACGTTTAATGAAAATAATAAAAACAAACCAAAAGTTAAGAGTTTCAGCCAAAGAGAGAAGATCTAGAAGGATTCTGGCTGCTCCTAATCCTATAAACCCTGATGGTCCAAAAACCTGCACAGGAAGGGATACGTTGTCCTCTGTCTTCCCCTAAAAACCCTGGCTGACTTCCTTCCTGTAAGAATTTCAGCTCCTGAAGTTTCAGGTTCTCTGATCCTGCAATGATGATCTACAGAGAACGTTCATGAACAGGAAGCAACGCGTTCTCACTAGTCTGTCTCTAGTCTGTCCCCAGTCCAACTCTAGTCTGTCTCTATTCAACCTCCAGTCCATCTCTAGTCTGTCTCTATTCAACCTCCAGTCCAACTCTAGTCTGTCCCCTGTCCAAGTCTAGTCTGTCCCCAGTCCAACTCTAGTCTGTCTCTATTCAACCTCCAGTCCATCTCTAGTTTAGTCTTTGACGCCACCAGCAGAGTTTCCTCTGTGTAAATGTCACCAGAACCGACCTGATCCAGGAGGTTCTGTTTGAAATGAAATTAAAAATACTTTATTTATCCCAGAAGGGAAATTCAACTGGAGATACAGAGAACAGCTTGACCTTCACTCTACAGGCAGCCAAGGGTCACAGTGTGCCCGGCGCACGTCGATCAGGCCAGCCAAGATCACACAGGAGAATACATACAAATACATACATACATACATAAGCACGCATCAGCCTGTGTGTTAGGAAAAAATATGAATAAGACCACGTGAGGTCAGAGGGAGGAGAAAAAAGGTTCCCTACACCCAGTACCCCATCAAGAGGGGGCGCTTGATATAAGCAATAAAAACCTCCAGCGGGGGGGGGTTCACGAGACATGTTGAGAACTTTCTTGAGGATGTGAATGTAATCAGTGTATGTGGTTGTGTGAGGAGAGTTATCAAGGACACCGTCTCTGGGACAACGCAGATGTTATGTCTTCCACAGTCTTTGGCGCCCGGTGGACACGGGTAAGGAGGGGGCTGTGTGTCTCTGTGCTCACTGCTCCAGGAGGAATTTAGTGTTTTGGCCTTGAGGCCAGCCGAAAAGAGATAACAGAGATTAAGTCGAAGCTGAACAATTGCAATAGCTTCTCATTATCCATATGGTGCACTATTGTGGACAAAGTCAGAATAATCCGAATTAGGCCAAATTGCATAGTACCAATAATCAATCAATCACTTCTCCACTCCGAGCCGAAACTGCAACTTCTCCAAGGTGGCACCAATCCTTCCAGTGAGATCCAGCAGCGCACCCAGTTTACGGTTCAGCTCCAGGACCCCATCAGCCAGCTTACGATCCCGCTCCTGGACCTCCAGGTCCCGTTCGAGAATCACAGCTGGTCGCAGTACTGCTCCGAGACCGCATCCAGTTTGCGATCCAGATCTCCGAATCTTTTAGTCCAAGTGTTGCCAGATCCAGCCCATAACATCCATAACTTTAGAATTTGTAGATACATCAGGTAACCACCAACGCCGATCGATCACCAATCATTATTGATCGCCGATCAATAATCCAAATATGTACACATCCTCCACGTCTTCGACAGCCAGAAAAGACAGGCATACCATCTTCCACTCACCCCAGGAATCCATGGTAAACCCAGCCGGGAGGGTCGACTCTGGGCATGACGGCTCCCCCTTTTTCAGCCTTAAGTTTGAAAAAACTTTGTCCAATGCGTTGAGTGACCACGAAACCAGATCCATTTTTCTAATTTTCAATTTGCAGCAGCCAGTACAGAGAAACACAGAGACGAGACGAAAAGCAGGAACAGGGGGGGAGGACAAAGATAAGGGGAGCAGCTGGTAAAGCAACTGTTCACAACGAGAGGCGGAAGAAGAAAGTTTCTGGACTGACTCCAGGTTGTTGGTCCATGACCATCTGATGTGAAGCTGTCTCATATCTCATGTCTGATGAATATTTATCTCTGTTATTTAAAGCTTAATATCTACAGTTAATAATAACATTTATGTATTTAACCTTTTAAAGCCTTTAAAACATGTAACCTACACGCACAGACACACACAAGTGTGTTTTGTTATCCTTATGGGGACCGTCCATTGACTTCCATTGATTTTAGTAACTAGATTTATACCTAACCCAAACCCTTTTACTAACCTTAACCATTACTGATCTATAACTAACCCTAAGACTAACTAAAACTCTATTCACACCATACCTATAAACCTAAAAAAAAAACAAGCCCACACTAACACACACACACTGGTCCTGTTTTAGCCAGATGTTTAGTTGGTCCTGTTTTAGCCAGATGTTTAGTTGGTCCTGTTTTAGCCAGATGTTAGTTTGTCCTGTTTTAGCCAGATTTTTGTTGGTCCTGTTTTAGCCAGATGTTAGTTGGTCCTGTTTTAGCCAGATGTTTAGTTGGTCCTGTTTTAGCCAGATGTTAGTTCGTCCTGTTTTAACCAGATGTTAGTTTGTCCTGTTTTAACCAGATGTTAGTTGGTCCTGTTTTAACCAGATGTTACTTTGTCCTGTTTTAGCCAGATTTTCGTTGGTCCTGTTTTAGCCAAATGTTAGTTGGTCCTGTTTTAGCCAGATGTTTAGTTGGTCCTGTTTTAGCCAGATGTTAGTTGGTCCTGTTTTAGCCAGATGTTAGTTGGTCCTGTTTTAGCCAGATGTTTAGTTGGTCCTGTTTTAGCCAGATGTTTAGTTGGTCCTGTTTTAGCCAGATGTTAGTTGGTCCTGTTTTAACCAGATGTTTAGTTGGTCCTGTTTTAGCCAGATGTTTAGTTGGTCCTGTTTTAGCCAGATGTTTAGTTGGTCCTGTTTTAGCCAGATGTTTAGTTGGTCCTGTTTTAGCCAGATGTTAGTTGGTCCTGTTTTAACCAGATGTTAGTTGGTCCTGTTTTAGCCAGATGTTTAGTTTAGCTCTTTTATTCGTCTCTTCTCTGCTTGCCGTTTATGTCCCAGCAGAATGTTTTTTTTCAGTGAAAGCTGATTTAAGTTTGTGAATGCTGATTTTGCCTTTTCTAACCTGTTTAGTCTGATTCAAGACGAACATTCTCAGACAGAGTTTGAGTTGGATCTCTGGAACATGTTTTTACCTGAGCTGGTCTCAAATCCTCAGCTGGAATCTGAAACAGGTGAGGACAGAACTGAAGGACAGATTTATGGAAAAGGGTTTCTCTGCATGTAGTCTGCAGTGAATTAAACCTTGTAATGATGATTGAAGACAGTGTCAGTGAAACAGAGGTCAAAGTTTAGCATTGGATTTTTACACAGACGTTAGCTTACAGTAAGCAGAAAGGTGTGTGTATTCACAGGAAATGCTCAGACTCTGCTAGTTTCCTGTTGTCTTCTGTAGCCACACCGCAGCTCGTAACCACATCACACCTGCATCGATCAAACATCAGCTGTGAAACATTAAAGACATGTTAAAGACACATGATCATACTGTTTTTACACAATGTCTTTACAACTGTCAGGGGCTGCAAAGATGCTCAGCAGAAACCCGGGAATGGACTGAGATCTTCACCTTATGAGTGAAAACAAACTGTTTTGAGTAGTAGCATGCTAGTTGTTTTGGATTTGGTGTGTTTGATGTGATCAGTAACAATATTCTGTGGCAGATGCTTGAATATGTTATCAAGTTAAAGTAAACAAACTCAAATCTAGTTCATGGATAAGAATTAATAATGGAGTTCCACAGGGCTCTGTGTTTGGAAGATATGCTTTATTATAAACACGATCCAATTAGGAAACATTATTTACAATATTTAGAAAAGTTTGAATGTGTTTATTACCTGCTGAAGCACAGAGAGATCGCCGTGTCGTCTAAAGGACACGTTCTGTCTGCTTCTTCTTCTCTAAAGGTTGTGTTTTTACAACAGGATCTGTTTTTAGGGTTTTAAGACTGGCTCCAGCACCAGTCGAGAACACCTGAAGGCATCATCACAACATCTGTTTTGTTGTTTTTGTCATCTCTGGAGTGATGTTAGGTTAGAAACATCCTGTTTCAGAGTAATTAACAGAAACTAGTTGATGGTCATCATGATGTTTATGCTCATGTTCATCAGCTGATCCGGTGTAAACATTCCTGAAACAGCTGATGTGAAATCCTTCTTCTCTCTGCTGTGTCCCCTCTCTGCTCTCAGACTGCTGGTTTACTTGTGGATTTTTGACCTTATGAAAGCAGAACGGGAGGCAGAACCTTCAGGTATCAGGTTCCGTCTTGTGGAACCAGTTTTCCTGTGTTTATGGGTGTGTTTGTTTTCCTCTTGAAAAGCAGATATCCTTGATTCAAGTGCTTGTGTTTACTTCTATTTTACTTTGAGTATAAGACTACTGCAGGGGACATCGCCTGAAGACTTCTGCATAGAGGACATCACCTGAAGACTACTGCAGGGGACATCGCCTGAAGACTTCTGCATAGAGGACATCGCCTGAAGACTGCTGCAGGGGACATCACCTGAAGACTGCTGCAGGGGACATCGCCTGAAGACTGCTGCAGGGGACATCGCCTGAAGACTGCTGCAGGGGACATCACCTGAAGACTGCTGCAGGGGACATCGCTTGAAGACTGCTGCAGGGGACATCACCTAAGGACTTCTGCATAGAGGACATCACCTGAAGACTGCTGCAGGGGACATCACCTTAGGGCTGCTGCAGGGGACATCACCTGAAGACTGCTGCAGGGGACATTGCTTGAAGACTGCTGCATAGAGGACATCGCCTGAAGACTGCTGCAGGGGACATCGCCTGTGGACTGATGCTGAGAAGATCTCATGGAGGCCGGAGACCTCGTGGAGGCCGGGGACCTCGTGGAGGCCGGGGACCTCGTGGAGACCGGGGACCTCATGGAGACCGGAGATCTCATGGAGGCCGGAGACACACCTCGTGGAGGCCGGAGACCTTGTGGAGGCCAGAGACACACCTCGTGGAGGCCGGAGACCTTGTGGAGGCCGGGGACCTCGTGGAGGCCGGAGACACACCTCGTGGAGGCCGGAGACCTCGTGGAGGCCGGGGACCTCGTGGAGGCCGGGGAACTCGCGGAGGCCGGGGACCTTGCTGAGGCCGGCGACCTTGTGTAGGCCGGAGACCTCGCGGAGGCCAGGGACCTCGCGGAGGCCGGGGACCTCGCGGAGGCCGGGGACCTCGCGGAGGACGGAGACCTCGCGGAGGCCGGAGACACACCTCGTGGAGGACGGGGACCTCGTGGAGGCCGGAGACACACCTCGCGGAGGCCGGAGACACACCTCGTGGAGGACGGAGACCTCGCGGGTGCCGGAGACACACCTCGCGGAGGCCGGAGACACACCTCGTGGAGGCCGGGACCTCGTGGAGGCCGGATACCTCGTGGAGGCCG
>SSNP01000282.1:30358-41636 GCA_006937955.1 Pachypanchax playfairii
ATGTACGTGTCAGTCCCAGGTCTGTTCATCACGTTACCTGGTGATGTTTAACTGAAACACCTGTAAATTAAAGGCCTGATGGAGTTTTTCTGTTAGTTTTTAAAACTAATAAAAGAGAATATTTGTTGTTCAGTGAACCTGAACACATCTCAGGTGTTCAGTCAGGTCTGACCAGCTGGTTTAGATTCTCAGAAGAAGACTTGTTGTCTTTCATGTCAGTTAACATGAACTCCTCACACACACCAGGTCTGTGACATGCTGGAGGTGTAGAGGGAGTTTGATGTGGAGAGTTGAGGTAGTCACAGAGTCGAGTTGGTGAGTAGACTCTGACCAACATGCTGCCGTCACACCACTGGATTCCTCGTGTCAGTGTAACGTGTCTCTGGTTGGATGGATCCAGGTAACGGACCCCAAGCAGCTTGAAGAGAGACTCGTCTGTGAGTCGGTACCATGAAACAGCAGCATGAAGGTGTTAAAAAACCTGCAGGCTGGTTACGGTTCTGATGGAGGAAGACTGTCTGAGTACTAGCTGCAGTTACTTTTACACTGTGAAGTATTTTCAGCTGCATCACGTCTTTATTTTAATGTTAAAGTATTAATAACTTCAACCCTTTAATACCAAATACCAGAAGAAAAACCTGCTCAGATGTTTCCTTGACATGTCTTCTGTCCTCTAAAGGAGAATCTACATACGGTCCAGTTTTATTACCATCATATAACTAAATAATAAACATTATGCTAATCATGTTATTATCCTGCATCCAGTAGAGGTTCTACCTGACGCAGTGAGCAGCAGTGAGGACCCAGCAGCCTCCGATGTAAGCTCCTCCACAGTCGATACGCCGGTTCTCCTCCAGAGCAACCTGCCACTGGATCTGAGTCTATATGACAACAGGAAGTAGCAGCGTTCAGCTCAACACTCTGTTACAGAACCAGGATTCCAACGGGAACTCACGGGTTTTGCTGGGATTCCTCCCACCACCCTCTTCACTCGGCTGGTCCTTCCTCTCTCCTCCGTCTCCTCATCCTCCTCGATGTCCTTGTTTGGAATCCCACAGTGAAGCTGGGTCTCCAGAAGTTCTCTGGTAGTCCTGGTTTCTGCACACAGACATTCACCAAACGGTTGGAGGGCGTGTCCTGCTTTCATCAGCTTTATTCTGATGATGGTAGAAAACTCTTTGATCTCTTCAGCTGATAAAGTTAATCAGCTGAGTTCTTCATTAAACGTGTTCTGATTGGTTTATAGGCTCTATGAGTGAATCCTTCCTAATGAAGCGTTGGTTCGTTCAGTCGACCCAGTTAAACAGAACCAGAACCAGAACCAGCTGGTACAGGAAACACCTGATGTTTCTAACAGACATACAAGGTTTAGATGGATTAATGTGGAGGAACTCACACATTTATTTTCTAATGAAACACTAATTCAGAGGTAGAATAGTGAAGGTGACACGCCCACTTGTAGCTGGCCAATCAGAGCTGACCGAGCTTGTAGGACCTTCTCAGCTTCTTGAGTTTTATTTTATACATGAAATAAGAAATTCTTTGTTCTAACGTTCCAGTCTGTGAATGTTGAAGTAACGTACCGTTTTTACGAGAAAAATAATCTGAAAAAGAAGAAAACGTTGTTATTAAAGTCCCACAAAGAACAACTGTGTTCCTGAAGTGAAGGTGTTACTTACCTTCAGGCTGACGAGTCAAGATCAGACCCTCAGATTCTGAAGGAAACAGAGAGACGTCTGAACCCAGAGTCTTACTGAGTGCTGCTGTGTGTTTGGGTGATTCATCTGCTCCGTCCAGACAGTCGATCTGTTTATCACCAACAGCGTCTTTATGCACACAAACACCCGTCTTACAGTGAAACGCTCCGTTCCTGCATTCTGACAAACACAGTCACAGTCAGGAAAAAACACCCCACACGTTTCCTCTAACGTCTGATCGTGTTGCTTTTACTTCTGCAGCACATCTCATCGCTGCGGTCGCCGCAGTCGTCCACTCCGTCACACGTCTGGTTCCTGGAGATACACTTCTGATTTGCACAGGTGAAGCTGCACACTGCAGGACGATGCAAAGAGAAGATTTAACATGAAATTTTCCTCAGAGTCGATATTCATTTTCACTGCTTTGTGGATGACACTCAGCTCTATCTGTCCAGTAACCCTAACTCCACACTTCCTCCTTCATCACCTGCCTTCAAGAAATAAAATCCTGGTTCAATTCAAACTTCTTAAATTAAATACAGATAAAACAGAACTTCTTTTAGTTGGTACCAATAACATCCTCTCAAAATTTGACAGTTTTTCTCTCATCATTGATAATACCTCAGTTTCCCCGTCTCCCCAGGTCAAGAGTCTGGGTGTCCTCGACAGCATCACATGGTCAGCTTATTTCCATCTTCGTAACATTAATCGTCTTCGCCCCTCCCTTACCGTCCACTCTGCTTCTATCCTCGTCCATAGCCTGATTACATCCTGTCTAGATTACTGCAGTTCTCTTCTCTCAGGTCTCCCTCAGAAAACCCTCCAGAAGCTCCAGTTGGTTCACGATTCAGCAGCAGGTATCATTACTAAAACTCCCTTCTCTCATCATACCCCCCCCCCTCCTCAAACAGCTGCACTGGCTTCCACTACTAGCAGGATCCAAATCAAAATTCTCCTGCTTACGTTCAAGGCCATCCATAACCTCGCCCCTCACTACCTCACAGATCTCCTTCACCACGTTGTCACCTCGTCCCGTTCTCTTAGATCCTCCTCCTCCACTCATCTTTCTGTACCCTCCGTCCTCCTCAGCACCAGGAGGAGTAGAACCTTCTGCTCCAGAACTCTCTTCCCCCTCACATCAGGAACATTACCTCACTTACAGAATCTAAAAAACAACTCCAAACTCACCTGTTTACAACCTCGTTCTACAGTGTCTTGTTTATTATCCTTGTTTATTTGTTTTGCTTATGATGTATTTATGTCTACTTGTGTAGAATGTTGAATGACCAGAAAGGAGCTTTTAAATAAAATGTATTATTATTATTATAAACGGGTTCTGATTGGATGAAATAAAGTTACAGTTTGCTTGAATTGTTTTGTAAATAACTTCCTCGTGTTTCTCTGGAAAGTAACTTGAGATTTGTTGAGGAAAACTAAATCCAACTGAAAGTTTAATTCTAGATATTTTGTGCATTAAAATTCTACAATAACTTCAAGTTAACAAAAGTTTCCAGCAGCATCAGCAGATTCAACCAGTCAGTAACAGTAAAACAACAAATCACAGTAAAGTCCAGCTGCTACTACAGCTGCACGGTGGTCCAGTTGGTTAACACCAGAGGGTGCTGGGTTTGAATCCCAGCAGGGACCTCTCTGCAGGGAGTTAGGGTATGAAAGATGCAGCAGCTGCCCTGCAACCCTGAACCGGATCAGACGGGTACAGATAGTGGAGGTCTGGGTGGCTGCATGAGGGTCTGCACGTACTGACCTTCAGGTGTGGATGTGTAGCAGGTTGCTGAAGCTACATTCTGGCCTTCAACCTTCATCTTGTCATAGATTTCACACTCAGCCAGTGACGTCTCGTAGCCTTGGCAGTGGACGCTCACGCAGCTGTCGGGGAGATTTTGGCTGCTACCGTCGACCATGAGGGAGTTGTAGTCCTCAGTGTCTGCAGATGCAGCACCCCTGCACACAGTCCGTCTGTCAGAAACATCAAACTAACATCTAACTGTATTAAAGACAGAAACGTTTCCTTACATGTGACCTGACTGCTCCCTGCAGGCGACATTAGCAGCCGCCATATCCCACCTCTCCTGACACACCAGTAAGTCCTCGCCACCTCCGCCACCTCCAGGAAGGAAGATCCGGATCAATCCTGTTCCTTCATCTACTGAACTAGAAAACTTTGGAATAGTTCCTGCTATCAGAGAAACATCAAAGTAAAATGAGTCCGGAGGAGGAAGTGAAACATGTCCAGATCCTCAACGTGTCGGTCGGAACAAACCTTTGCAGTTTTGGCCAAAATGAGAAAAAAGAGGTTTTTTGTTCAAACATGAAACTGCCATGACCTGAAAAACAAAAAACACATGGTGCATCTGTAAACCTGAACTACAGAACCGGTCCTGGTCATTAGAACCGGTCCTGGTCTTTAACTACAGAACCGGTCCTGGTCATTAGAACCGGTCCTGGTCATTAACTACAGAACCGGTCCTGGTCATTAACTACAGAACCGGTCCTGGTCATTAGAACCGGTCCTGGTCTTTAACTACAGAACCGGTCCTGGTCATTAGAACCGGTCCTGGTCTTTAACTACAGAACCGGTCCTGGTCATTAACTACAGAACCGGTCCTGGTCATTAGAACCGGTCCTGGTCTTTAACTACAGAACCGGTCCTGGTCATTAGAACCGGTCCTGGTCATTAACTACAGAACCGGTCCTGGTCATTAACTACAGAACCGGTCCTGGTCATTAGAACCGGTCCTGGTCTTTAACTACAGAACCGGTCCTGGTCATTAGAACCGGTCCTGGTCATTAACTACAGAACCGGTCCTGGTCATTAACTACAGAACCGGTCCTGGTCATTAGAACCGGTCCTGGTCTTTAACTACAGAACCGGTCCTGGTCATTAGAACCGGTCCTGGTCATTAACTACAGAACCGGTCCTGGTCATTAACTACAGAACCGGTCCTGGTCATTAGAACCGGTCCTGGTCTTTAACTACAGAACCGGTCCTGGTCATTAGAACCGGTCCTGGTCTTTAACTACAGAACCGGTCCTGGTCATTAAGAACCGGTCCTGGTCATTAACTACAGAACCGGTCCTGGTCATTAGAACCGGTCCTGGTCTTTAACTACAGAACCGGTCCTGGTCATTAACTACAGAACCGGTCCTGTTCATAAAGAACCGGTCCTGGTCATTAGAACCGGTCCTGGTCTTTAACTACAGAACCGGTCCTGGTCATTAACTACAGAACTGGTCCTGGTCATTAGAACCGGTCCTGGTCTTTAACTACAGAACCGGTCCTGGTCATTAACTACAGAACCGGTCCTGGTCATTAACTACAGAACCGGTCCTGGTCATTAACTACAGAACCGGTCCTGGTCATTAGAACCGGTCCTGGTCATTAACTACAGAACCGGTCCTGGTCATTAGAACCGGTCCTGGTCTTTAACTACAGAACCGGTCCTGGTCATTAACTACAGAACCGGTCCTGGTCATTAACTACAGAACCGGTCCTGTTCATAAAGAACCGGTCCTGGTCATTAACTACAGAACCGGTCCTGGTCATTAGAACCGGTCCTGGTCTTTAACTACAGAACCGGTCCTGGTCATTAACTACAGAACCGGTCCTGGTCATTAACTACAGAACCGGTCCTGGTCATTAGAACCGGTCCTGGTCTTTAACTACAGAACCGGTCCTGGTCATTAACTACAGAACCGGTCCTGTTCATAAAGAACCGGTCCTGGTCATTAGAACCGGTCCTGGTCATTAACTACAGAACCGGTCCTGGTCATTAGAACCGGTCCTGGTCTTTAACTACAGAACCGGTCCTGTTCATAAAGAACCGGTCCTGGTCATTAGAACCGGTCCTGGTCTTTAACTACAGAACCGGTCCTGGTCATTAACTACAGAACCGGTCCTGTTCATAAAGAACCGGTCCTGGTCTTTAACTACAGAACCGGTCCTGGTCATTAGAACCGGTCCTGGTCTTTAACTACAGAACCGGTCCTGTTCATAAAGAACCGGTCCTGGTCATTAGAACCGGTCCTGGTCTTTAACTACAGAACCAGTCCTGGTCATTAGAACCGGTCCTGGTCTTTAACTACAGAACCGGTCCTGGTCATTAACTACAGAACCGGTCCTGTTCATAAAGAACCGGTCCTGATCATAAGAACCGGTCCTGATCATAAAGAACCAGTCCTGGTCATTAACTACAGAACCGGTCCTGGTCATTAGAACCGGTCCTGGTCATTAACTACAGAACCGGTCCTGGTCATTAACTACAGAACCGGTCCTGTTCATAAAGAACCGGTCCTGGTCATTAACTACAGAACCGGTCCTGGTCATTAGAACCGGTCCTGGTCATTAACTACAGAACCGGTCCTGGTCATTAGAACCGGTCCTGGCCATTAACTACAGAACCGGTCCTGGTCATTAGAACCGGTCCTGGTCATTAACTACAGAACCGGTCCTGGTCATTAGAACCGGTCCTGGTCATNTAACTACAGAACCGGTCCTGGTCATCAACAGCTTACCTGGCAGTAGGATCTATAGTTCCTGTTGTTGAGCCCACAGACGGGTCTCACCCCTTCAAAGGGACACAGGTAGGGGGGTTTACAGGTACACTGTCCATCAATGCATCGCTGCCATGGGGGACAGAACACCAGATCACATGATGCCCGGGTAAACCTGGCGAACACGGACCACCATGTTTTCTATTAAAATGGAACTTATTAACAGATAAAAACACAAACGTTTTCCTTCTTTCAAACATGTCACATACTTTTTGTCCAGACACTCTTGGGGACCCAGAAATTCATCAGTCTGAGGTGCTTCGGTTTTGGCTTCAGTAGAGGTCGTGACCTCTGAGGGGGGGGCTTGTGTGGGAAGCTGCGGGTCACGTTTAGGCTGCTGGTTTAATAACATCGGCTTTTCTTTTTCTGGAACATTCCCCTGCGGAAGCAACAAACAGAACCGTTAAGTGTGAATAACGTTAAAACACTATGCAGATGATACTCAGCTTTATTCTGAAAGGGCTTTGATCTTCAGTTTCCTTCTGACAGAATACTGAACAGCATGAGTCTTATACTGATCTACATCCTGTAAACAGTAAACATTAAATACACTACGTAGATGCCCTTTATACAAGCTGCAGTGTTCCAAAACAAACTGGTAGACCTGCTATTATTTTATTATTATTTATCACATTTTTAAGTTTCAAATTTCATATTTCTGACTTCTTTAAAACTCAAACGGAAGATTCTTACAAGATCTAAAGAATAAAAATATAAAATTCTTCATGATGACGACGGGCTTCTTCACAACTTTTGAAGGTTTGAAGGGATTTTTACATCTATCATCAGGTCAGCGGTGGGAGGAGCTTCCTTCTTTATACATCCTGGTGGTAAATAATTACACGAGGACTCGAACAGACTCGGTTGGATTGTGAGTTACAGGTCCAGTTGCATGACGTTAGCGTGTAACAGTGGGCGTGTGCTTTAATCAGCTGGTTGATCCACCCTGATTCAGAATGTTTATTTACAGACCTGCACTGTTTTTTCCCTCAGAGCTGATGAACTAACGCGGGTCAGAACCTGGGTCGGGTTAACATCCACATCATTAACCCTTTAAATCAGTTCTGTTGGACATATTTATGAGTCTTCTGTCAAATGTATCGCAGCCAGGATGGAAATGTTCTGATCCGGTTGGAGAATCCTCCCACATGCATTATTCACCTAAACCTGAGACCGGATCGGGACATGAGACTTTGGACCAGGTTGAAAAACAGACTTTCTGACTCGGTAATCAACGGCCCCTACAGTCCCTGCAGATATCAGCTGTTTGACCTGTGAACGTTCACGTTTAGAAAACTTCATACAAATAACATTTAAATCCGTGTCACACTTGAAAGGACTGATGTTGGACATTCTGACTGGTTCTGGTTCTTCAGGAACAAGATCAAATAAAACTCACCGTTTCAGAGTGAATGAAGAGAAGAAACAACAGCAACAAGGAATCAGATCTCATGTTGACAAACACTAAACAAACTGAAATCTGGTTTTAAATCAATTAAAACCTGCAGACTGAGAGACAAATCTGTCTGTGGGACGACTGGACGGTCTCTGGTCAGTCTGTGGGACGACTGGACGGTCTCTCGTCTGTCTGTGGGACGACTGAACGGTCTCTCGTCTGTCTGTGGGACGACTGAACGGTCTCTGGTCAGTCTGTGGGACGACTGGACGGTCTCTCGTCTGTCTGTGGGACGACTGGACCGTCTCTTGTCTGTCTGTAGGACGGTTGTCATCAATCATTAGCCTGTCTAGTCAATGCAGACAGAAGAGCACAGTCCATTTCCCTGATGTGCCGTAACACATGGATGAAACACTGGAAACTCCCATTGCTGTTAGTACAAGCAGGTGGGCGGAGTTTGTTCCCAGAGGTCAGAGGTCAGAGCTGCATGATGCATGTAGAGCTGAACTAACATGTCATTGTGGAGATTTAACTGGACGTGTCAACATGTTAAGTTCAGATTATAAAACCTTGAAGGAAACATCTGGTATGAAGGAAACATCTGGTATGAAAGTAACATCTGGTATGTAGAAAACATCTGGTATGTAGGTAACATCTGGTATGTAGGTAACATCTGGTATGAAAGTAACATCTGGTATGTAGAAAACATCTGGTATGTAGGTAACATCTGGTATGAAGGAAACATCTGGTATGAAGGTAACATCTGGTATGAAGGAAACATCTGGTATGTAGGAAACATCTGGTATGAAGGTAACATCTGGTGTGAAGGAAACATCTGGTATGAAGGTAACATCTGGTATGAAGGCAACATCTGGTATGAAGGAAACATCTGGTATGAAGGTAACATCTGGTATGAAGGAAACATCTGGTATGAAGGCAGAAGGCCGGCGGTGATGAAACATCATGGAGATTCTTTAACCCACACAGTGAAACAGTCAGATTAACTTTGTGTCCTTCATTAATCCTGTAACGTCTCACTGAGACAGTTTGTCTCCTATCATTGGGATTTCTGGGGGACAGTATGAGATCAAACCAGCAACCCTCCTTTGAGCAGTCAACTGTTCCTCCCTCAGATCCCAGTTACCTGCATCATGTCTCCTAAAATATTCTCCAAAATAAAACCCTCCAGTTCCCTGATGACGTTAAAAAGAACAAACATGATAAAATGAACTGAATAAACTGTCAGCTGACAGGAGAACCTACTGAAGAACCTACTAAAGAACGAACAGAAGAACCTACTAAAGAACCTACAGAAGAACCGAGAGAAGAAACAACAGAAGAACCGTCAGAAGAACCGACAGAAGGAGATCCTTTAATCTTCACCTTCATGTGACGCATCACATGCTGTTCTGAACCTTCAGAGCTCTGACAGATGGATGTGTTACGACTGAGTCACATGACCACTTCCTGTCCAACATCTGGATCTTCAGATTTCACTAGAATGTAAATACATATTGTGACCAATCAGAACGGCCACGAGGAAAATAAACACGGATGTTGAAACAAGTTAAAGTTCAACTCTGAATCAATAAAGAACATTTCTAAATCCCCGGCCGTCGACCCAGACTGAGGCTTCAGCTTGAACCAGACCCGGATCCTCCAACGCTTCAAACAACAGGACTGTGCTAAAGGATTCTCATCTTCTATAATAATAAATATTTTCTACGAGACGATTCAAACGGTGGATCAGATGAAAGGCTTTGAAGAGAAAAGAGCTAGTTTCAGACAGGAAGAAGTCAAATCACTTCCTGTTTGTGATTCTGTAGAAAAATAATCAAACATGAAGCTGATTTATTCAATTATCAACAAATCAAAATTAAAAATACTTTATTAATCCCCAAAGTGTTGTTGTAGCTCAGTTCTTCATCAGGGAGCTACTGTAGAGGGTTCTAGCTGTGGACATGAAGGATCTCCTGTAGAGGGTTCTAGCTGTGGACATGAAGGATCTCCTGTAGAGGGTTCTAGCTGTGGACGGGAAGGATCTCCTGTAGAGGGTTCTAGCTGTGGACGGGAAGGATCTCCTGTAGAGGGTTCTAGCTGTGGACGGGAAGGATCTCCTGTAGAGGGTTCTAGCTGTGGACATGAAGGATCTCCTGTAGAGGGTTCTAGCTGTGGACATGAAGGATCTCCTGTAGAGGGTTCTAGGTGTAGACGGGAAGGATCTCCTGTAGAGGGTTCTAGCTGTAGACGGGAAGGATCTCCTGTAGAGCGGTCTAGCTGTCGACAGGAAGGATCTCCTGTAGAGGGTTCTAGCTGTGGACATGAAGGATCTCCTGTAGAGGGTTCTAGGTGTAGACGGGAAGGATCTCCTGTAGAGGGTTCTAGCTGTGGACGGGAAGGATCTCCTGTAGAGGGTTCTAGCTGTGGACGGGAAGGATCTCCTGTAGAGGGTTCTAGCTGTGGACGGGAAGGATCTCCTGTAGAGGGTTCTAGCTGTAGACGGGAAGGATCTCCTGTAGAGGGTTCTAGCTGTGGGAAGGAAGGATCTCCTGTAGAGGGTTCTAGCTGTGGACATGAAGGATCTCCTGTAGAGGGTTCTAGCTGTGGACATGAAGGATCTCCTGTAGAGGGTTCTAGGTGTAGACGGGAAGGATCTCCTGTAGAGGGTTCTAGCTGTGGACGGGAAGGATCTCCTGTAGAGGGTTCTAGCTGTGGACGGGAAGGATCTCCTGTAGAGGGTTCTAGCTGTGGACGGGAAGGATCTCCTGTAGAGGGTTCTAGCTGTAGACGGGAAGGATCTCCTGTAGAGGGTTCTAGCTGTGGGAAGGAAGGATCTCCTGTAGAGGGTTCTAGCTGTGGACATGAAGGATCTCCTGTAGAGGGTTCTAGCTGTGGACATGAAGGATCTACTGTAGAGGGTTCTAGCTGTGGACAAGAAGGATCTCCTGTAGAGGGTTCTAGCTGTGGACGGGAAGGATCTCCTGTAGAGGGTTCTAGCTGTGGACATGAAGGATCTCCTGTAGAGGGTTCTAGCTGTGGACATGAAGGATCTACTGTAGAGGGTTCTAGCTGTGGACATGAAGGATCTCCTGTAGAGGGTTCTAGGTGTAGACGGGAAGGATCTCCTGTAGAGGGTTCTAGCTGTGGACAGGAAGGATCTCCTGTAGAGGGTTCTAGCTGTGGACATGAAGGATCTACTGTAGAGGGTTCTAGCTGTGGACATGAAGGATCTCCTGTAGAGGGTTCTAGGTGTAGACGGGAAGGATCTCCTGTAGAGGGTTCTAGCTGTGGACGGGAAGGATCTCCTGTAGAGGGTTCTAGCTGTGGACGGGAAGGATCTCCTGTAGAGGGTTCTAGCTGTGGACATGAAGGATCTACTGTAGAGGGTTCTAGCTGTGGACATGAAGGATCTCCTGTAGAGGGTTCTAGGTGTAGACGGGAAGGATCTCCTGTAGAGGGTTCTAGCTGTGGACAGGAAGGATCTCCTGTAGAGGGTTCTAGCTGTGGACATGAAGGATCTACTGTAGAGGGTTCTAGCTGTGGACATGAAGGATCTCCTGTAGAGGGTTCTAGCTGTAGACGGGAAGGATCTCCTGTAGAGGGTTCTAGCTGT
>SSNP01000282.1:42352-55797 GCA_006937955.1 Pachypanchax playfairii
AGACAAAAAGTAGAACTTTGGTTTTACAAACAATGTGAACTGATGATTTGTTAAGCCTGAGACTCTGAACATGTGGGTGTCATGTGAGTGTCATGTGAGTGTCATGTGAGTGTCATGTGAGTGTCATGTGAGTGTCATGTGATAACCACCTCTGAAACTACATACAGCTGAAATGAAACTCCAAACACTGAAGATTCATCCTGTTTTCATTTTATTGCACTGTTTAAATATAAAGCCTTTATATAGATTCAGACCTCGTCCTGCTGAAGAACACACAACATACAGTCAAATGGAAAACAGTAAATATTGAAGAACATGCCTTCTTATAGAAAAAACTGCTCCAACACAGACACACGACATCGACTCAGAAAACTCAAGTTGTAGCAACGAAAGGTGGAGACGGTCCTCAGCTGTTCAGAGACATCACACACCCATAAAGACTGGGTTTAGTTCTATACTGCATCATCCGATTGGTTCCTTTATCTGTGTTAGTTTAACCAGAACATCATCAGTCCTAGTCTGAATCTAAAGGACTGGACTTTCACATCAGAGCCGAGAGGCAGAAACTCACAGGGTGAGTTTAGTTCTTCAACATTGTTTAGATAAAGAACATAATGAGTTCGATGGTAAGAAGTAACGCTGCATCGTCACTGACTATTTCCTGGAAGCTTTTTAGTGACATTAAAGAACATGCTCAGCAGATTTATGGGAAACAAGAGGAACTTTTTCATTGCCACAACTTGTTCAGCTTTACCTGCTCATCATTTTCAGCACTGCACTTGGTGCATGATGTTGTTCAGAAAGGAAGTTTTACATCACAAACATTTACAGGCACGAAAATAACAGCAGACAAACACACGAGATTTGGTCTTCATCACCTCGATGATACATTCTTTAAAGGAAATGGAAGCAAAGATGAAGTCAAGTTGAATCTACAGTTTTTTTTCTTTGAAGACAAAAATAAATATGATTTTACTTCATTTTTTTACTTTCAGTTATATTAGCATCCCTTCGATAAAGCATCCAATCACCACTCAGATCAGCATCTCTTGATGTCAGTATCAGCTGAACATTGTGCTTGTTTTCACATCTGACAATAAGAATAATTTACATTATAAAACAAAAAGGCCTCCTTTCTGAGTTTGTTCACTGCCAAAGCAACACAATAATAAAACATTGGTTAGAATAAAGCTCGAGGTCTTTGCAGGAAGTTGAGTAGCCGTGAGGGGGAGGTTAATTTAAATTGTGCAAATATTTTCTCAGAGACAGAACTGCTTAACCAAAATCCCTCAACTAGTTAATCACAAATTAGGGTTTTTGTTCAAGAACAAAATGTTGGTAGTAAAGGGGTTTTGATCTGAAGATTTGCCTGAAAGCTGCACGAATCTCTGTTCGGCTTTTCTTAGATCAAGCTGGCAGCACAAAACCTGATGTTTCATCTTGTAGTCAGCTGACTGAAGACATGGTGACTTCACTGGGTTGGTATTCGTCTCCAACATGAACCCTTCATAAAGGTTTTAGCTGGTCTCAACACTACCCAAGTGTGGACCAAGTACACAACCCTGTGGAACACCACATTACTGATAGAACAGTTAGTACATAGAGTTAACAGTAATACTATGATTAAATGCTAAAAGTATCAACTTCTCAGCAACTGACTGTTCAAGGCCTGTACAATTATTGATTCTATCAAAGTTATTTGAAAGAGCCAACAGGAAGTGAACCAGCTTGACCAGAGAATGTCCAATCAGCTTCCAGCTGTTGTTTCACAAGCTGCTCTGTATTTGAGAAGTAACATGAATCCCTCCTGGCTTTTCAACATGGACAGTAACAAACCGAGACGTACCAGCAGCAGTTTCTTTTATACTGTTTTGTTTAAATGTGCAATTCTAGTTATTTATGTGTAGAATCTCATTCGACAGCATGTATATGAGCTTGGAATAAATGCATTAAACTGTGTGCTTGTTTAAGCCACGGGCGGTGAGAAGGCTGCCACTATTTGTACACAAGTGGCATCATGTATCTATAAAAAATCAAAAAGGCAAAGAAATTAAGAAGCATATTAATACAAATTGTTCCTGCTTTCAACATGTTTTCTGACTGTCCACAACTCAAACTGTCACTCAAACTTTTATCATGTTTCTTAGCTGTAAGGCCGTGAGTTGTTTTAATGACAGAGTGGATTTTACATCCAGTTTAAACACAAATCTAAGAAACTTCAAGCCAAAAAGAAGCATCATAAGGTTTCAGGTTTATCCATCTGTTGTTCTGTTTAAAGACTGATTTAGTTCTTCAGCTTTAGCTTTTCAGCTTGCAGCACAAGCGTCTGTAGGTCAACACATCTTTCATGTTAACGTCACATACAAATGAGTGTTTTACAACTTCCAGGTTGTTAATAAACTTTTACCTTCCAGTAACATCTCAGTTGTAGCTGAATGACATCAACAGGAAGCTCAAGTTTCAAGTTCATTCCATATTTTAAATGAAGAAAATTGAAGGAAGAAAACAAAGATAAAGTATTAAAGTAAGAAGATCCTGCCAGGTAAACAACAAACCTACACTGATGAGATAACTCCAGCTGAGCTACAGTAAGAACTGTTTTAGAGTTTTATGGGGTGCTGACAGGTGATCCTTTCAGGCTACTAAGAGCTGCGTGGATCCTGAAGTGCAGCCTGGACTCCATGGAGTAGTCCTTGTAGTTCATCCTGATGAACAACAACATCAACCGTTACTTAAAGAACAATCTGTTGACTTCCAAACAACCTTTACAATCATAATTCACACAACTCCTTCCTGACAGGGTCACTCAGGACCTCCTGAGAACCCTGAGAACCCTGAGAACCCTGAGAACCCTAACACACAGGACACACACCTACAAGGTAAACAGACAGAAGTAAACGATGCTGATCAGAATGTAAAACGATCTCACTCTGGATTTAAAAATGTTTAATGAAATTAATTCAGTTAACTTCCTGTCTATTTAAAGCATCTTCCATGTGGAAGGAGTCAACAAAAACTCTTTTTACCAGAAAGAAACAAATGGTCATTTGAACANAAGCAGTAAGAACCAGCTATAGAACAACAATATACCAAACACAGCCTTGTAAATAAGGTGTACCAGTGACCCAGGCTCCTAGAGGACAAGGAAGACCAACCCACTCTGGAGTATAACTTACAGTGATGAGTCCAGGGTCTGCTGTTGGTAATAAACCTCAGGGCAGCGTGATAAACAGTGTCCATCTTGTGGAGCCGAGGCATTTATAAGGAACTTTTATATTTCAAACAAAAAGCTCAGCTTGAGTTGAAGTTTTTTTGGTGAAGCTGTGACGGACAGAAACGGGTCTGAAACGAGAAGTATTGTGAAGATGCAGTAAAGCAGAACTTACTTGGCGTTTTGGATGTATGTGGAGGCCTTGATGAAGTCTCCCTGTTGTTTATACAACAAACCCAACTCATACAGCGTGAACGGGATCAGGTAGTGATCGTATCTGATACGACTCTCACTGTCAGTAAACACACAGATGGAAGATAGAATCTAATCCTACACTCAAACTTCCTGCTCAAACTAGCTGGTCATGTGTTAACACGTTACCTGGAAAGGACCTGCGTGAAACAGAGCTCAGCCTGAAGTAACCTGCCCAGATGCTTCAGGCAGAGTCCTTTCAACATCTGGACCAGACAGCTGTCATCAGGATGAAACTCAGACGGATCTGAAGAAGAAACAGGGACATCCGTCTGACATAGCTCACAGTTAGCATGCTAACGTTAATCTGACTTACATTCACAAACTCACAACATCCTCCAAACAATATCACAACAACATTTACTGTCTTATATTCTATATATACTATATATTATATACTGTCTACACATTCTACTGAAAAAATGGATAAAATGAAGAAAATTAGGACCAAAAAAGTCTCAAATTAGAAATAAAGAATCTGATTGTTCAGAAAGAAGAATTTTACATGAAAGTGTGAAAGAATCAGCAGCAGGTCCAAACAGATATTCTTCTGTCACCCGTCACTGTGTTGAGTTTAACCAGATGTTCACCAGATGTTCAGATGTAAATAAAGTACGAGTCTCATCACAAGTACCTTTAATAAATCCTTTTAGCAGGTTTACTGCCCGTCTCTAGCTCCACTAAACATCATGATATCTTTATTAATATGCTGCTTGACTGTAAACACTAATCCAAACATGAATCTAGTCCTACATTCAGAGAACAGAATCATGTGACCATGGTTACCGGAGTCAGTGCGAAGCTGCTGCTCAGCCTTCTCTACAGTCACCAGCAGAGACTCGCTATAATCGGCTCTTTTTCCCACGATAGTGAAACCGTTCCAAACGTACATCATCTCCTGCAACACAACAACAATTAACTGGGATTCCATCTGACCAATCAAACGAGCCGTTTATCTGAGAGTGATGGTTCTGGTACCAGAGCAGGGATGNCCAGAGGGACGGGGTTAACAGCTTTATATCGTCTGGATTTCCTCACAGCAAACTTCTCCATAGGGATGGACTTTCCTGCCAGTCGCTGTTTGAGTCCCTCCACCTGCCTGCACATCACATCACATCATCCTGACTAGAACAAGTCGTTTAACTTGGAGTTTTATCACAATAAAATACTCTAAAAACATCGATTTTTCAATCTGTCCTACTTTAAAATGTCTTTTACTTTATAAAAACATTTTACATCTTTCATGCTACATTTACTGGTAAATGAACTCATGTACTCACCAACATGTTTGACTCTAGTATGTGGACATAATTAGAGTTTGTTCATGGACTAACCTGAAGAGCTCCACGATGTCCTCCCCTGTCCTCTTCACGTCTTCCTCTGACATCATGCTGAGGATCGCTGCCTTCTGGTACACATAGATGGCCTGTAGAGGACAGAAGGAAACCATGTTAGAGGTCATTCTGATGGTTAGGTTGTGTTTCAGGATTGTGAGCTGACTTTAGACCAGCGGCTCTCTTTGCACAGCAGGTCGGCGTAGCGGTACGCCTGCAGCCACTCCTGCTGGAACGAGTGAGTCCACATCAGTTCCCAGTAACACAGGTGATGGATTTGTTTCCACTCCTGCTGGCTGCTGATACACTCCTCAAACCGGCCTCGAGCCTACAACAACAACACACACAATAAAACCAAAACACAAAGAAGGTGAGACACATGGAGACACAGCTGAGGACATTCTGCAGAGACAACAACATAATCAAACAGAATGATGAACAAACCTTCTCAAAGTTTCCTCGTAGGGTGGCGATACGCGCCGAGTAGAACAGAATTATAGATCCCTTTAAAACATGAAGTGTTTTTAGTTGGAGTAATAATGAAAGTATCAGTCAGCGTGTTTTCAGGTTTATATTTCAGCTGATTGACCTACTTTGGGGTATTTCTGCTGATACGGTTCCAGCAGTGCTTCAGCCTCCTCCAGGTTCCCCTCCCTGGTTCCTGGTACAGAAAAAACCTTAATAATGACTCACTTTGTTGAAGTTAAAGTAAATTAAACCAGGAGGACAAACAGATGTTTCCTACCCAGTATCAATGAGACATATGTGTTATAGAAGAGCAGCGTCAGAACACAGAGGATTGAACGTAGACTTTGGCTGGATGCTCCTTCTCTCAGCTGAGACAAACCAAAGTTCTGAAGACAGTAGAAGGTGTTTGTTGTGTTGTACGGTGGTCTGAATGTTACAATGTTACATCTGGAGTCTTAAAAAGAAAACAGACTCACCCTGTTACCTGAGAATCCAATAAACTCCAACAACCTCAAAATCCTCTG
Source organism: Pachypanchax playfairii (assembly GCA_006937955.1). NCBI lineage: Eukaryota > Metazoa > Chordata > Actinopteri > Cyprinodontiformes > Aplocheilidae > Pachypanchax > Pachypanchax playfairii. Next base: position 48,142 of record SSNP01000282.1, read on the forward strand.
AGGAAGAAGAGACAACATCTGAAGAAGAGAGAAAACAAAGTTCCAGTAAAAGACTGAATCACAAACAGCTGTGTGTGTGTGTGTGTGTGTGTGTGTGTGTGTGTGTGTGTGTGTGTGTGTGTGTGGGTTTGTATTTCTGACCTCCTGGGGACCCGTTTCCTGACTTTTACTATCTTTCTGGGGTCCGAGGGTTCTTGTGGGGACCGAAGCCTGGTCCCCATGAGGGGGACTCCCCTTTTTAGGGTTAGGGGTTAGGTTTATAGGTATGGTGTGAATAGAGTTTTAGTTAGTCTTAGGGTTAGGGTTAGGTATAAATCTAGTTACTAAAATCAATGGAAGTCAATGGACGGTCCCCATAAGGATACCAAAACACACTTGTATGTGTGTGTGTGTGTGTGTGTCTGGTTAGAGAACATGATCCTCCATCACCCACCAGGTTGAAGGAGCCGATGCCCAGCTGGACTCCACCCTCAAACTGTTTGAAGGAACTGGACTGTCCCTCCGTGTCCTGAGTGATATTCAGGACATTCTGACAGTCCCTAACAATCAAACACAGAACTGAGTTCAGATCAGAAGAAGAAACTCAATAATCACAATCAGTTCAGTTTCCAACAGAATCACTGTTTTTCTGTTTTGCACCTTTTGAAATTTCTTGTCACTCACTTATAGATTTGGTAGCTTGTTCGAATCTTGATGCCTCCTTTTATAAAACTGATCATGTTTTCATCCTGGAAAACAAACGCACTGATATCAGAGAACATAACAGCAGTAGAATGATTAAACACGGTTAAACACTGTTAGACACGGTTTAACACGGTTACACACGGTTAAACATGGTTAGACATGGTTACACACGGTTAGACATGGTTAGACGCTGTTAAAAACAGTTAAAAACGGTTAAACGCGGTTGAATGCTGTTAAACACTGTTAAACATGGTTAAATACTGTTAAACGCGGTTAAACACTGTTTAATACAGTTAAACACGGTTAAAGACGGACATGTTTTGCTTCTTTTAACATGGTCTTGTAGAGCTGCTTTACTTCTAAAGTACCATTTAAATACATTCACCAACAAAAAGTAAACAGGAAACAGATAGTTTTTCTGACCTGTACGAACGTCAGCGTTGCTTTCTGCAGGAGACACTCGGCGTAGCAGAGTTCAGCATGCATCTCCTCTGGAAACACACCACACTGAGTTTCTAACTCTCTGCTGCTAATAAAACTCTGCAGGTAGAACATTTACCTTCCTGCAAGTTGGACTGTTTGCTGATCAGACGGGACAGAGATCCAACCATCGAGTTCTTCTTCCTGAACCTGCAGAACATCAAACATGTTCTCATACTGAGACTTAGGAATGAACAGGACTCAGATGATCCTTGTCACGATGTGAGTGAAATGTGACGCCATCATGGCGGAGCTGCTGGTTACATCAGACCTGATACACCGTTAAATCCTAAACCTGCTAGAACCTTGACAGAACACACACTTTAGGACAAAGAAGAACAATCTCAGTGTAAAAATGATCCTGATTAAACTGGATCAAACAACATCTGACTGTTATTATATTTATCGGTATTATATTACGGTTTGTTTAGTTACGACTGGACTGGATTTATCAACCAGGTCTAGAACCTTCTGAGTTTATTGGGATGTTCCTGGTCTGCAGCAATCAGGACCTCCTCAAAGAGATTCATGAAAGAAAAGCTTGTGTCATGATTTAGATGGTACTCTGTTGAGTCCTATCAAGTCTTGTTGAGTCCTTTTTCAACCTGTCAGGTCCTGTTGAGTCCTTTTGCATCCCGTCAGGTCCTGTTGAGTCCTTTTGCATCCCGTCAGGTCCTGTTGAGTCCTTTTGCATCCCGTCAGGTCCTGTTGAGTCCTTTTGCATCCCGTCAGGTCCTGTTGAGTCCTTTTGCATCCCGTCAGGTCCTGATTGGTCCTTTTTTAACCTGTAACACTGTAGCTAACACTAACCCTCAGAACGATCCTTGACTCAGAAATTCGTTACCTGAATATAAGGAGGGTCTTCATGTTACACCTGAGTCAACCACAAAAACTTCAGAAAAACTCATTAAAAATTGTACAGAAGTAAAAATGATTGTCTCACCTCTGACAGGTCTGTAACGCCTCCTTGATGGTTGCCATGGCAGTCTGAATGTCTTTGTGCTCAAAAGTCATGGTCGCCTGCATCACCAGGATGCTGCTGTAACCCAACGCGTGATACATGCTGTCCTTCCACCTGAACAGAACAGGACAGGTGTAATAATAATAATACTAATTATTATAATAATAATAATGCATGTTATTTTTTTATGGGGCGGCCGGGGATCAGGAGGTAGAGCAGTCATCTGGTAATAGAAGGGTCGAATCCCCCCTCCGCCTGGTGGTCAGAGGGTCCGGTGGCTGTTTGGCGGTGGTTGGAGGGTCCGGTGGCTGTTTGGTGGCGGTCGGAGGGTCCGGTGGCTGTTTGGCGGTGGTCGGAGGGTCCGGTGTCTGTCTGGTGGTGGTCGGAGGGTCCGGTGTCTGTCTGGCGGCAGTCGGAGGGTCCGGTGTCTGTCTGGCGGTGGTCGGAGGGTCCGGTGTCTGTCTGGCGGCAGTCGGAGGGTCCGGTGCCTGTTTGGCGGTGGTCGGAGGGTCCGGTGGCTGTTTGGCGGTGGTCGGAGGGTCTGGTGGCTGTTTGGTGGTGGTCTGAGGGTCCGGTGGCTGTTTGGTGGTGGTCGGAGGGTCCGGTGCCTGTTTGGCGGTGGTCGGAGGGTCTGGTGGCTGTTTGGCGGTGGTCGGAGGGTCCGGTGTCTGTTTGGTGGTGGTCTGAGGGTCCGGTGTCTGTTTGGGGGTGGTCGGAGGGTCCGGTGGCTGTTTGGTGGTGGTCGGAGGGTCCGGTGGCTGTTTGGCGGTGGTCGGAGGGTCCGGTGGCTGTTTGGCGGTGGTCGGAGGGTCCGGTGCCTGTTTGGCGGTGGTCGGAGGGTCCGGTGTCTGTCTGGTGGTGGTCGGAGGGTCCGGTGGCGCCCAGCAGCTTCACCTTGGTGTGATCCAGGACCACCGTGGCTACAACATGTGTGTAGTTTATCACCATCAAACGTGTGAATGATGAACTTTAGTGTGAAGAACTCTGGGAATCGTCTGATTTAAGAAATGCATCTACACACGTACACGACATTTACAATTTTTACCATTTACAAGTGCCTTTTCGTGACTCTCAAAGTTGCTCTACAGAATAAAAATACATCAACATTAAAACACAAAAATATAAGTAAAAAATAAAATAAATAATTAAAACATTTCAGAGATAAAAACTGGAACTGAGAGTTTGATGGTGAATAAGATCTTGTGAACAGGTGAGTTATCAGTTGGGACTTGATTTCAGTGATGGAGGAGATGTTCCTGGTGTGAGGGCGGAGAGATGTTCCTGAGTTTAGGGGTGGTACTTCTTCAGCATGAACAAGTACTACCATCATGGTAACTTTACAGAATCAGATTTAATCACCTAACACAGCAATGATTTACACATACATATGTTGTCATGGTTACCATGGTCTGAGAAGGTCCAGAGCTTGAGAGAACTTGTTGTTGAGGACCAGGTTGAGAGCACACTGGGTCTCCTGGATGGCAGTCTGCAGGTCCATGCGGCATGTCCTGCACAAAGACCGAGTTAAATCAACCAAACTCAAAGTGACTCTGATATGATGTCACATCATGTTCGCCACGCCCTTTAAACAACACACACATACACAACTGAGCCATGTGACATCATGCACACAACAATAACATCACAACTTCATGATTAAACTGTGTGGGTCACGACCCCACCAGGTAGGATAAACAAGAACAACAATCAACAACAACATGAGAAGAGAAAAAGAAACAGGAAGCCAACAGACTGAAAATCCTTCCTTCTCTCCTCCCCCTCTCTCCCCCTCTCTCTCTCTCTCACACACACACCTACAGATCAGGTCTTAGAATGAGGAGGAAGAGCCTGTGTGTGTGTGTGTGTGTGTGTGTGCGTGTGTGCGCGTGTATATACTCACGAAGGCACCCGATCGTAAGCATCCTCAAAACAGTCCTGTAACACAGAAACACAGTGAGGTGAGGTTGTTGCTCCTGATCGTAGATGATCGACCCATAAATAATAATAATAATAATAATAATTTAGACTTTATTAATCCCTCTTGGGGAAATAACGTCTCTGCATTAAACCCATCTTCACCATGAGGTGAGGAGCAGATGGCGGCCATGTTGAACAGCACCTGGGGACAGTTACAGGGTTCAGTATCTTGTCCAAGGATACTTTGACACTTAACCTGCCGGCACTGGGGATCAAACCCCCGATCTCCCTCCCCACTAGACTACGGTCATCCCAACGACTCCTCCCCCTTCCTCCCATACACACATGAACACACCGTGTACGTGTTGTTACACCGGGTCAGAGGAGAAGAGTTTAGAGTTAAAGAAGTTTGTTGTTGATGTGGTTCAGATGGAACAGAGATGGATGAAGCTGCATCAGAACGTTAGAACGTTCCTCTCCCAAAACTCCAGAAGCTCCAGGAGATGTTACACGATAGGAAACAACATCCTGTTACAGATGTGATGTCATCAAAATGAGCCTTTTCTATAAACTAGTAAAAATCTCTCAGATTAAACATGACGAGTTGTTTAAATTCTGATGGGATTAAACTGTGTACACACAGTCCTGACTTGTTAGATCTGAGGTTGTAAAGAGGTTCTTGATCTTCTAAAGGTTAACTCAGTGTTACATTTGTTTCAATGCAACATGAGTTAAACTCAGAATATCAGTAGAACCTCAGTAACAAGCTAATAATAGAAACTCAGTGGAGTCTTACATAATTACATCCAGCTGCAGGCAGAGGGAACTGTAACACACACACACACACACACACGCACGCACGCACGCACGCACACACGCACGCACGCACACACACACACACACACACACGCACACACACTTAGCACACACACACACACACACACACACACACACACACACACACACACACACACACACACACACACACATCCTAGTACACTGTAGAACACTCAGGAACCCGTTCACACCTGTAGCTGTCTGCACACCTGGATGCTGCTTCGCCCTCAGTAGGATTCTATGTAGTTTTACTATATTTACTTCTAAAACATTTCCAGCAGATTTAACAGTTATATTTTTTGTAGCATGTGGTGAGATCAGGTGTGTGATGTCACTATAGACCTCAGACAGAACTCCTCACTATACAGTTAAAATATCACTTCATTTTCAAATAATTGTATTAACATTGTAGTTTTATGTATTATTATTAAAACACACACACACTGAGTACAATGAAACACAAAGACTCTAAATGTTTGTTGTATAGAGACGCAGTCAGAGACTGATGTTCTCATAGCTGCTGTCCAATCTGTGGACCAGACAGACTGTCCTAGTGTTGGATAGAGCCTTTACAGCAGTGTTTCCCAGTCCCATGCCTCCGGACCCCCCAGGGCACCGTCCTCCAGAGCCTCCGGACCCCCCAGGGCACCGTCCTCCAAGGCCTCCGGACCCGGTCCTCAAGGGGAACCTTCCTCCAGGGCATCATGTGGTAGATGTTTCTGTCTCACACACCTGATGAACAGGCTTCTGTTGACCTGCAGTCATGTGACTCATGAGTCTTCAAGCAGGGAAACATGTAACACAGGCAGGACGGGGTCCTGAGATCTGGACCTGAGAAACTAGTCATGGTGTTAGACAACATGTTGAAGATCAGCTGATTATCCTGAAACAGGCTGTAGAAACAACGTGAGTCTAAACATTCCACAGCGTAAGCTGCTGCTGCCCGTATCTCATTACACGCTAATACGCTTTAACCAGCAAAACAAAACACACAGTTACTGAGACCACACGGCTGAACAAACACGTCATCATACTAACACGGCTGAACAAACACGTCATCATACTAACACGGCTGAACACACACGTCATCATACTAACACGGCTGAACACACACGTCATCATACTAACACGGCTGAACACACACGTCATCATACTAACACGGCTGAACAAACACGTCATCATACTAACACGGCTGAACACACACGTCATCATACTAATACGGCTACATCCTTAACACACACGTGATCATACTAACACGGCTACAGCTGAACACACACGTGATCATACTAACACGGCTACAGCCTGAACACACACGTCATCATACTAACACGGCAGAACAAACACGTCATCATACTAACACGGCTGAACACACACGTCATCATACTAACACGGCTGAACACACACGTCATCTTACTAACACGGCTGAAAGCACACGTCATCATACTAACACGGCTGAACACACACGTCATCATACTAACACGGCTGAACAAACACGTCATCATACTAACACGGCTGAACACACACGTCATCATACTAACACGGCTGAACACACACGTCATCATACTAACACGGCTGAACAAACACGTCATCATACTAACACGGCTGAACAAACACGTCATCATACTAACACGGCTGAACACACACGTCATCATACTAACACGGCTGAACACACACGTCATCATACTAACACGGCTGAACACACACGTCATCATACTAACACGGCTGAACACACACGTCATCATACTAACACGGCTGAACACACACGTCATCATACTAATACGGCTACATCCTTAACACACACGTGATCATACTAACACAGCTACAGCCTAAACACACATGTGCTCATACTAACACGGCTGAACAAACACGTCATCATACTAACACGGCTGAACAAACACGTCATCATACTAACACGGCTGAACAAACACGTCATCATACTAACACGGCTGAACACACACGACATCATACTAATACGGCTACATCCTTAACACACACGTGATCATACTAACACGGCTACAGCCTAAACACACATGTGCTCATACTAACACGGCTACAGCCTGAACACACACGTGATCATACTAACACGGCTATAGCCTGAACACACACGTGATCATACTACCACGGCTACAGCCTAAACACACAAATGCTCATACTAACACGGCTACAGCCTGAACACACACGTGATCATACTAACACGGCTACAGCCTAAACACACACGTGATCATACTAACACGGCTACAGCCTGAACACACACGTGATCATACTAACACGGCTACAGCCTAAACACACAAATGCTCATACTAACACGGCTACAGCCTGAACACACACGTCATCATACTAACACGGCTGAACACACACGTCATCATACTAACACGGCTGAACAAACACGTCACCATACTAACACGGCTGAACACACACGTGATCATACTAACACGGCTACAGCCTGAACACACACGTGATCATACTAACACGGCTACAGCCTGAACACACACGTGCTCATACTAACACGGCTACAGCCTGAACACACACGTGCTCATACTAACACGGCTACAGCCTGAACACACACGTGATCATACTAACACGGCTACAGCCTGAACACACACGTGATCATACTAACACGGCTACAGCCTGAACACACACGTGATCTTACTAACACGGCTACAGCCTGAACACACACGTGATCATACTAACACGAGAGCAGCTGCAACTTCCTGGAAATTACATGAGTGAAGGTCTGTGAGTGTGGGTGTGCGTGCGTGTGTGCGCGCGTGTGTGCG
>SSNP01000282.1:55816-70816 GCA_006937955.1 Pachypanchax playfairii
GCGGAACAAACACGTCATCATACTAACACGGCTGAACAAACACGTCATCATACTAACACGGCTGAACACACACGTCATCTTACTAACACGGCTGAACACACGTCATCATACTAACACGGCTGAACAAACACGTCATCATACTAACGCGGCTGAACAAACACGGCATCATACTAACACGGCTGAACAAACACGACATCATACTAACACGGCTGAACACACACGTCATCATACTAACACGGCTGAACACACACGTCATCATACTAACACGGCTGAACAAACACGTCATCATACTAACACGGCTGAACAAACACGTCATCATACTAACACGGCTGAACACACACGTCATCATACTAACACGGCTGAACACACACGTCATCATACTAACACGGCTGAACAAACACGTCATCATACTAACACGGCTGAACAAACACGTCATCATACTAACACGGCTGAACAAACACGTCATCATACTAACACGGCTGAACACACACCTCATCATACTAACACGGCTGAACACACACCTCATCATACTAACACGGCTGAACAAACACGTCATCATACTAACACGGCTGAACAAACACGTCATCATACTAACACGGCTGAACACACACGTCATCATACTAACACGGCTGAACACACACCTCATCATACTAACACGGCTGAACAAACACGTCATCATACTAACACGGCTGAACACACACGTCATCATACTAACACGGCTGAACAAACACGTCATCATACTAACACGGCTGAACAAACACGTCATCATACTAACACGGCTGAACAAACACGTCATCATACTAACACGGCTGAACAAACACGTCATCATACTAACACGGCTGAACACACACGTCATCATACTAACACGGCTGAACAAACACGTCATCATACTAACACGGCTGAACACACACGTCATCATACTAACACGGCTGAACACACACCTCATCATACTAACACGGCTGAACAAACACGTCATCATACTAACACGGCTGAACAAACACGTCATCATACTAACACGGCTGAACACACACGTCATCATACTAACACGGCTGAACACACACGTCATCTTACTAACACGGCTGAACACACGTCACCATACTAACACGGCTGAACAAACACGTCATCATACTAACACGGCTGAACAAACACGTCATCATACTAACACGGCTGAACAAACACGTCATCATACTAACACGGCTGAACAAACACGTCATCATACTAAAACGGCTGAACAAACACGTCATCATACTAACACGGCTGAACACACACGTCATCTTACTAACACGGCTGAACACACACGTCATCATACTAACACGGCTGAACAAACACGTCATCATACTAACACGGCTGAACAAACACGTCATCATACTAACACGGCTGAACAAACACGTCATCATACTAACACGGCTGAACACACACGTCATCATACTAACACGGCTGAACACACACGTCATCTTACTAACACGGCTGAAAGCACACGTCATCATACTAACACGGCTGAACACACACGTCATCTTACTAACACGGCTGAACACACACGTCATCATACTAACACGGCTGAACAAACACGTCATCATACTAACACGGCTGAACACACACGTCATCATACTAACACGGCTGAACACACACGTCATCATACTAACACGGCTGAACACACACGTCATCATACTAACACGGCTGAACACACACGTCATCATACTAACACGGCTGAACACACACGTCATCATACTAACACGGCTGAACAACACGTCATCATACTAACACGGCTGAACAAACACGTCATCATACTAACACGGCTGAACACACACGTCATCATACTAACACGGCTGAACACACACGTCATCATACTAACACGGCTGAACAAACACGTCATCATACTAACACGGCTGAACACACACGTCATCATACTAATACGGCTACATCCTTAACACACACGTGATCATACTAACACAGCTACAGCCTAAACACACAAGTGCTCATACTAACACGGCTACAGCCTGAACACACACGTGATCATACTACCACGGCTACAGCCTGAACACACACGTGATCTTACTAACACGAGAACAGCCTGAACACACACGTGATCATACTAACACGGCTATATCCTGAACACACACGTACTAACACGGCTACAGCCTGAACACACACGTGATCTTACTAACACGGCTACAGCCTGAACACACACGTGATCATACTAACACGGCTACAGCCTGAACACACACGTGATCATACTAACACGGCTACAGCCTGAACACACACGTGATCATACTAACACGGCTACAGCCTAAACACACAAATGCTCATACTAACACGGCTACAGCCTGAACACACACGTGATCATACTAACACGGCTACAGCCTGAACACACACGTGATCATACTAACACGGCTACAGCCTGAACACACACGTGATCATACTAACACGGCTACAGCCTAAACACACAAATGCTCATACTAACACGGCTACAGCCTGAACACACACGTGATCTTACTAACACGGCTACAGCCTGAACACACACGTGATCATACTAACACGGCTACAGCCTGAACACACAAATGCTCATACTAACACGGCAACAGCCTGAACACACACGTGATCATACGAACACGGCTATAACCTGAACACACTCGTACTAACACGGCTACAGCCTGAACACACACGTGATCATACTAACACGGCTACAGCCTGAACACACACGTCATCATACTAACACGGCTGAACAAACACGTCATCATACCAACACGGCTGAACAAACACGTCATCATACTATCACGGCTGAACACACACGTCATCATACTAACACGGCTGAACAAACACGTCATCACAGTAACACGCCTGAACAAACACGTCATCATACTAACACGGCTGAACACACACGTCATCATACTAACACGGCTGAACACACACGTCATCATACTAACACGGCTATATCCTGAACACACACGTACTAACACGGCTACAGCCTGAACACACACGTGATCTTACTAACACGGCTACAGCCTGAACACACACGTGATCATACTAACACGGCTACAGCCTGAACACACACGTGATCATACTAACACGGCTATATCCTGAACACACACGTGATCATACTAACACGGCTACAGCCTGAACACACACGTGATCATACTAACACGGCTACAGCCTAAACACACAAATGCTCATACTAACACGGCTACAGCCTGAACACACACGTGATCATACTAACACGGCTACAGCCTAAACACACAAATGCTCATACTGACACGGCTACAGCCTGAACACACACGTGATCTTACTAACACGGCTACAGCCTGAACACACACGTGATCATACTAACACGGCTACAGCCTGAACACACACGTGATCATACTAACACGGCTACAGCCTGAACACACACGTGCTCATACTAACACGGCTACAGCCTGAACACACACGTGATCATACTAACACGGCTACAGCCTGAACACACACGTGATCATACTAACACGGCTACAGCCTGAACACACACGTGATCATACTAACACGGCTACAGCCTGAACACACACGTGATCATACTAACACGAGAGCAGCTGCAACTTCCTGGAAATTACATGAGTGAAGGTCTGTGAGTGTGGGTGTGCGTGCGTGTGTGCGCGCGTGTGTGCGTGCATGTGTGTGTGGCATGTAAAATGTCAGTGCAGTTCGTGATATGGATCAACGTGTCTGTCTGGACTCTAAAACGCCTCGTGGTTGTTTGATGGTAAATAACATTAACCAGGTAAACAACATTAAACAAGTGTTTTATATACATGAGCAGGTTTTAAACAGGAAGGAGCTGCAGCTTTAGACCTGATTCAGACCTGGTTCCAGGCTCCAGACCTGGTTCCAGACCTGGTTCCAGGCTCAAGACCTGGTTCCAGACCTCGTTCAGACCTGGTTCCAGGCTCCAGACCTGGTTCCAGACCTGGTTCCAGGCTCAAGACCTGGTTCCAGACCTCGTTCAGACCTGGTTCCAAACGAGCAGCTTCTCCTGTAACAGTTTTCTAATTAATTAGTCAAGACCTTCAGGTGGTGTCCTGTTACTGTTCAGTAAACCAGGAACCACCTCCCAGTGAGACCTGGTTGGTGTGAAGTGGTTTCCACGCATGAGGGTCTCGGGTTTGATTCCCAGCTGGTTGCATGTTCTCCCTGAGCATGTGTGGGTTCTCCAGGAGAACTGAACCTGCACCCATCAGTCTAGGGTCAGAACTTCTGGGGCTGAACAATAATGTCTTGCTTCACTCTTAACTGGACACGTGTGGTGTAGCCGTGACCTTTAACCTGCAGAGGAAACAGGAAGTCTACCTGAGGAGAGTTAGACAGGAACCTCTTTGTTCTGTAGTTTTTAACGAGACATTCTACCAACTCAGCTGCAGGAGTTCTAACCATCTCCTGAAGACAAGCTGCAGAACATTACAGCACAAGGAATAACTGTCTGAGTGTCTTTAAACCAGGATTAAAACCCAGATCAGGTCCTGATCAGGTCCTGATCAGGATCTGATTCTTTAGCTGCATGTTGGATTTCAGTTCCACAAACACCAGAACCATGTTAGAATCCAGTTCTTCTGATGAGAAGTCATCAGTTTACAGAAGGTCAAAGGTCACAACGGGTACACCTGACCAGCATCTGTCCATTGTTTCAGTCTTCATAGTGTTGCTGTGCAGCAGGACCAGCAGGACCAGCAGGACCAGCAGGAACACGCAGAACCATCTGAGTCTCAGAACAACAGATTGTCTCATGCCTGAGTTTAACTGAAGTCAGCTGAGTTCCTCTGAACCCAGACCAGTTCCACATAAACAGGCTGACAGACAAACGTCTGTGAGCTCAGAGGACATGACCCGGTGACGTAAGAGAACCTAGACACTCAGATCCAGACCACATTGACTCTGGAGTTCACCCAAAGAGCTGCTGAACACCATGTTCCCTTCAGAACATCTAAAAATACTGTTTCCAGTCTGTGTTCCAGCTGATCCATAAAGACCTGCTACATCTGTCCAAGTGGTCTGTGGACTCTCCAGGTCAGGTCTCCAGGTCAGGACCCTGGAGTCCCTGCTCAGTAATCTTTTATTAAGTTAATAATAATAATAATTTAGACTTTATTAATCCCTCTTGGGGAAATAACGTCTCTGCATTAAACCCATCTTCACCATGAGGTGAGGAGCAGATGGCGGCCATGTTGAACAGCACCTGGGGACAGTTACAGGGTTCAGTACACTTAACCTGTCGGCACTGGGGATCGAACCCCCGATCTTCCAAACGCTAGGCGATCTCCCTCCCCACTAGACTACGGTCACCCTAAACTGATGTAAACATTATTATGCAAAGTCCTGGTGAACCTGATCAGCATCATTTATGGTTCCTGGTTCCACAGGTCTTGAAGGTTACCTGAGGTCATGCAGCTCTATGAATACACCTGGTGTGAATCTGATCCAGCAGGGCGGGTCACAGGGCGGGTCACGGGGCGGGTCAGAAGCTTTACTGGGAGATTTGAATATTTAACTCTGATACAGCTGGTGAACAGGTGGATCGTCAGGAATCGGGTTTCATGTAGTCCTGTGGTTTACACGTGGAACAGGTCTGGGTTCAAATCAAATCAGGCCTTTCCATAAACCCCAGAACACACACAGGAACTGACGGTCTCATGTCACAAACACAGTGATCAGCTGACTGCCAGCAGCTCACTGAGTCGGATCCGAATCCAGAATCCAGACCCAGAAACCCCCTAAAGCTGAGGGTCAGAACAGGTTCTCTGATTAGATCAGAATCCACATTGTGGAGGGGACAAAGTCCAACTGCTGCAAATCAAGTTCTGGTAATGTTCATGTTGTAGTTTTAGGAAGGTTCTGGACTCGTTCTTGTACCGGTTTGGGGTTCTGGACTCGTTCTTGTACCGGTTTGGGGTTCTGGGCTCGTTCTTGTACCGGTTTGGGGTTCTGGACTCGTTCTTGTACCGGTTTGGGGTTCTGGACTCGTTCTTGTACCGGTTTGGGGTTCTGGACTCGTTCTTGTACCGGTTTGGGGTTCTGGACTCATTGGTCCACCACACCAGAGAATAAGTCCTGACTGATTACTGGAGGCGGTTCTACTGAGTTCTGGTAGATGATTAATTGAAGTAAATACTAAGGGAGGGAGGGTCTGGATGTTAGACCTGGTTCAGGTCCTGGTAGTTTTATAAATGAATCCACGTGACATCCGGGTGAAACACGCATCAGTGTGTGCACGCGACGCGTTTCTAAAATAAATGACATGATTTGAAATCTTAGCAGCGAGCTGGACTGTGACGTCACCAGGTCCACATCTGGAAGAGCGGACCCTCAGTTAGACTAACCAGGTACTCAGGTGTGAACTCGAGGATGTACTGAAAAACACCAGTGACGTCACAGAAGAACGTGAGATGTAACCGGAGGAAGAATCGGTGAAATGTGAGCATCTCACCTCCTCCTCCTCCTCGGCCGCTGCTCCGTTGTTGACGTGTTCCATGTCTCCGGTTCCTCCGTCGGGTCCTCTGGTCGACCGGACTTCGCTGCAGGTTTCTGCGGCTTTCAGGAGACACGTTGTCCCATTTCTGTCCGACGCACCTCCGACTGGCCGCACACACACCCGCCGATGTGTCTCCGTGACGTGACGGTAAACGTGAGCTCCGGGTTTGTCCTTGTGTCGGTCGGACGCGGGACGGTAACGTTCTGCTCTTCCGTGAAGTGAGAAACAAACACTCCGCCCACCGGGGGGCGTGGCAAGATTTACACAGGCAGCGTGCTGCCTCAACCCAACACACACATACACGCACACGCACAAACATACATACACGCACACACACATACATACACGCACGCACATACAGATACTTTGGTGAGAAGATCAGCTTTAGACTGAAGACACTCTGTTGTTGAGTTACTGTGTTCTGAAGAGGATGATGAGGGTTTTCCATCATGTTCTTCATCCTCTTTTGGACATTTAACTCAAGAGACTCCAGATTAGAACCAGATCAGAACCAGAACCAGCCTTCTTTATCAATCTGTTCAGCCTCTTGACATCACCTGCTGTGATGCTCCGCCCCCAACAGGTGACTGCAGGTGTGATCACACTCTTCACAACAGACTTATAAAAAGATCTTCAACATCTTGCTGCAAATGTTGAAGGACCTGAGCTTCCTCAAGGACTACAGTTCTGTAGATGACAGGATTCTGACCTGGACTGAAAATCTGAGGTGTACAGAGTGAAAAAGAATGGTGAGAGTACAGTACCCTGTGGTACTCCAATGCTGCTGATCACCTGGTCAGACATACAACTCTTCAGTCTCACAAACTGTGGTCTGTTTGTCAAGTAGTCCTTAATCCAGGTGATTGTGGAGGCATCCACCTGTGTCTTCTGGAGGTTTTAACACTGTAAAACAGGCTGAATTGAATTAAATTCAGGGATGTTTCAGTTTATTTTTCTCAACCCAGAAGTTCCAAAGCAGTGATACATCCTCCTCCTCCTCCTTTGCATTTCACCCATGAGGAGCAGAGGGCAGCCATTTTGTACGGTGCCCTGGGGCAGTCGCAGGTTCAGTACATTGCACAAGGACAGTTAGACACAGAGCCAGCTGGCACTGGAATCAAACACTGATCTCCCTCCCAACTGGGCTACAGCCACCCATAACAGTGTGAAGCAGCAGGCAAAGCAGCGGGCAAATGGGTGAAGCAGCGGATGAAGCGGCGGTCGAAGCAGTGGGCAAACAGGTGAAGCAGTGGTCGAAGCAGTGGGCAAATGGGTGAAGCAGTGCTCGAAGCAGTAGGCAAACAGGTGAAGCAGTGCTAGAAGCAGCGGGCAAACGGGTGAAGCAGCAGATGAAGCGGCGGTTGAAGCAGTGGGCAAACGGGTGAAGCAGCGGGCGGAGTAGCGGGCGGAGTAGCGGGTGGAGTAGCGGGCGGAGCAGCGGGCGGAGCAGCGGGCGGAGCAGCGGGCGGAGCAGCGGGCGAAGCAGCGGGCGGAGCAGCGGGCGAAGCAGCGGGCGAGCACAGGGCGGAACAGTGGGCGAAGCAGCGGGCGAGCACAGGGCGGAACAGCGGGCGGAACAGCGGGCGAAGCAGCGGGCGAAGCAGCAGTCAAAGCAGCGGGCGGAGCAGCGGGCGGAGCAGCGGGCGGAGCAGCGGGCGAAGCAGCGGGCGAAGCAGCAGTCAAAGCAGCGGGCGGAGCAGCAGTCAAAGCAGCGGGCGGAGCAGCGGGCGGAGCAGCAGTCAAAGCAGCGGGCGGAGCAGCGGGTGGAGCAGCGGGCGGCGCAGCAGGCGAAGTAGTGGGCTGAGTAGCACAGGTCCATGTCTTTGCTGTAACGATAGTCAGGCGCCTTCTGCGAGCAGCTTCCTGTCACCATCAACAGAAAACACTAAACGATAAACTGGAGGCGTCAGTTCAACATGTCAGCTTTTATTTCCAGGTTTTTACATGTTAAAGAACAACATGCTACTACTGAAACATGCTGAGTCACTGTTGTGTTGTGTCAGTACTAACCATGTCCCTGAATGTCAGCCAGCTCTGGTTTTACTTGCTCTGACTGTATTCACAGTGAAAATGTTGTAACGAGCAGAATAACCTGATGCAAACGAAGGTTAGAGGGAGGTGTGGCCAGTAAAACCTGTTCTGATAGGCTTCCTTCCACTGTGGTGAATCTGTTTGTCTTCACACAGTCACCTGAAGCACAACTTCCTGGTTCAATAGAACAATCCTTCTCAAATGGTGGGGCGGGGGCGCCCCCCCCCCTCCAGGGGGTGTGGTACCATGCGACTCTGGGGAACATCTTTTTTTGCCGTACTACAGGGTGGGCCATTTATATAGATACATAAAGTTACATAATAAAGTTACATTAACACCAAGCACACCATTGTTTTTCTTGTGAAATTACCAATAAGTTTGATGTGTCACATGACCCTCTTCCTATTGAAAAAACAAAAGTTGGATCCAAGATGGCCGACTTCAAAATGGCCACCATGGTCACCACCCATCTTGTAAAGTTTGTCCCCTCACATATACTAATGTGCCACAAACAGGAAGTTAATATCACCAACCATTCCCATTTTATTAGTGTGTATCCTTATAAATGACCCACCCTGCAGAATAACGTGTTATTGCACATCCACTACAGTAGGTGGCAGTGGTGCTCTCGTTGTGCACAGGAAGTATTAGCTCTGGTCTGAGCACAACAAACCTGTAGTCCACTGCTACCAACTTAGTGACTTTGTCACTATTTCTAGTGGGGGGGGGGGGCATAAAATAAAGTAACTGAGAAGCACTTTAACAGAAAATCTATAGCACGAGCCCTTTAATGCACTCAGAAGCTTTTAATCATTAAATGTTTATGAGAGGAAGTTGGTCACTCCTCCTCAGGACAGTCCTGAACCTCATGAGATGAAAGTCTTCAAAACCCGTTTTCAGTCTCTGAACGCTGAGCAGGACTTATACAAATACCAAGATATTCTAACTTTTGTGTTTACATCTGACCAACACTGCAGCTCTTCAGAACTTCTAGACATCGTGCTTCTTGCTCTGAATGATCTCTCTTTCTATTTTAACGGGCGTGCTCGACTTCCTGGGCTTCTTCTTTGGTAAAGGATCAGCTAACCGTCCCATCCACTGCTGACTGGTCTGCAGGCTGGTACAGCCAGGAGGGGTAGAAGCAGCTTGAGGTGGGGGGCAGAGAGGAAGCATCAGACTCTGGGGATTATCCAGACTAACAGCCTGGTTAAAGTCTTGGTCTACAGGGTCTTGGTCTACAGGGTCTACATGGAAGCATGGAGTAGGAGAGCTGGGTGGGCGAGGTGCTTTGGGTTGGTAGTGATGATGGGGGGTTATATGTCTGTGTACTCTAGTCTTCATGGTATCTACATGTACCAGTGTTGGCGTGTTGTTACTCTGCTGCCTGAACGAGGTGCTGGTCTCTCTCTCTCTGAACATACAGACTTCATATCGGTGCACGTTAACGGGTTTACCGTCGTGCATGTGGGCTGCAGTGTGTTGGTTTGTATGTTCACAGTGTGTGTTTCTGCAGGTTTGGGTATCTCTGCTAGAACCAGTGTGCAGTCTGGGGTTTGGATTCGCACTGTGTCGATTTCGGCTGCGCAGCGAGCTGAAGACCATGGAGCACCCCACGATGGTGCAGCGATGTTTGATCTTCAGGTGGACCGCGTTGTAGTGGATCTTCAATGTTCCTGTTGAGACATGCAAAATCACATGAGGTCCATCCGTCCGTCCGTTTCGTCCATTCATCCATCCATCCATCCATCCATCCATCCATCCATCCATCCATCCATCATCCATCCATCCATCCATCCATCCATCTATCCATCCATCCATCCATCATCATCCATCCATCCATCCATCCATCCATCCATCCATCATCCATCCATCCATCCATCCATCCATCCATCCATCCATCCATCCATCCATCCACTCCATCCATCCATCCATCCATCCATCCATCCATCCATCATCCATCCATCCATCCATCCATCCATCATCCATCCATCATCCATCCATCCATCCATCCATCCATCCATCCATCCATCCATCCATCCATCCATCCATCATCCATCCATCCATCCATCCATCATTCATCCATCCATCCATCCATCCATCCATCCTCTCTTTCATCCATCCATCCATCCATCCATCCATCCATCCATCCATCCATCCATCCATCCATCCATCCATCCATCCATCCATCCATCCATCCATCCATCCATCCATCCATCCATCCATCCATCCATCCATCCATCCATCCATCCATCCATCCATCCATCCATCCATCATCATCCATCCATCATCCATCTCCATCCATCCATCCATCCATCCATCCACCTCCATCCTCCATCATCCATCATCCATCCATCCATCCATCCATCCACAATCTCCCATCATCCATCCATCCATCATCCATCCATCCATCCATCCATCCATCATCATCCATCCATCCATCCATCCATCCATCCATCCATCCATCCATCCATCCATCCATCCATCCATCCATCCATCATCCATCCATCCATCCCTCATCCATCATCCATCATCCATCCATCCATCCATCAATCCATCCATCCATCATCCATCCATCCATGCATCCATCCATCCATCCATCATCATCCATCCATCCATCCATCCATCCATCCATCCATCATCCATCCATCCATCCATCATCCATCCATCCATCCATCCATCATCCATCCATCCATCCATCCATCCATCCATCCATCCATCTTGTACCTTTGTCATAGAAGCTTTTTCCACAAATACCACAGCAGACTCTCCCTTTCCGACCTCCTGCAGGACAAATGGAAGAAAAGGTGCAAATGGATGATGGGAGAGGAAGAAGTGAAGATGATGATGTTGAATGAGGATGCAGTGGAGAAGAAAAAGAGGTTGTGTGAAGAGGACAGAGGAAAGAGGATGAGAAAGATGGGAGAGGATGTAGTGAGGAGGGGGAAATTTCTAACTTATGAGAATTTTGTAGATGGGCGGAGAAAGAGGTGGAGATGGATGGAAATAGTGTTTGAGGGTTTAAGGGAGCAGAGAGGGAAGCAGGTTTCTCCTGCCTGGTAGTTCCTGTCTGACGAAGAAGCTCCTGGTGGTTGTGGAACGCTGGATTCTGCTGCCAACGTGAAAACGATGGATTTGATTTGTCGGGGTCAGTTTTATTGGAGGAAGCTGGTTGTTGTTTAAAGTCCTGATCTTTTCCTTGGTGGTCGTGTCTCTCAGACAGCTGGTTCCTACTGGGCTTTAGATGAATCTGTGTTAACTTACTGGAAGGAACAAGATCCTGAAAAAAGAAGATGAGAGAAAATGATCCAAAACACTAATTAAAACAACCGTTTCATTCCAGGTGTTGAAGACGGGTTGAGAGTTCTGGAGGACGATGGGATTTTACCTGTGTAGGAGGGAGCAAACACTGAAGGGTTGAATGTAAATAAAAAGGCAGAAGTCTTGATGTTCCTCCTGGAACATTTTCACAGTGATGGATGGTGTTGTTGCTAGGCGACAGGTGTAAAGTCAGTGTTCTCTTGTTCTTCTTCATGTTTGTGTTTTTATTGTTTAAAGCAGCTGGATGAGTGAGATGATCCTCACACGCCATCAGCTCGACGATGGGGCGTGTCTCACCAAAGCGGAGGAACTGTTTGAGGATGATTAACTCTTCTTCAGGAGTGACCATGAACCAGCGGTTTAACACCTTCCCACTGGGATACTGGAAGGAGAAGAAGCTCTTAGGACTGTTTCACATTAAAAAACTAGAATAAAAAGAGAAAAGTTTTTCATCACGTGTTCTAAATATCATGCAGTAAAGTACTTCCTGCTCACTTCGTCATGTCTGTTCAAATATTTAAGAAGTTTCATGTATTTGTAGAATCACCAACGTGCAATGAATCAAGATTCTTATTATTGTTTAAATCAGAACTAAACTTTAACTTTAATAACAGTCGTGTCTCAGACAGTCGTTACTGGAACCGGTGTTCTGTAGAAATATGTTACCTGTTGAGATGTGCTACCATGTGCTGTTCTACAGTCTCGACTTCAATAAACAGATTTATAGTTTATTTTTCCATAAATATATTTTATCTATTAAATAAATTTTCCCAGGACAGAAACACTAAATATGATGTTATTTATACTTTCTTTACATTGTCAGAGCAACAGGCAAATGTTTGGACACACCCAGAGGAGAAGGACCCAACAATGGCTGATAAGGACCCAGAGGACTTTTATATAGAAAATATCAGAGAAGGATCATAAAAATATGTTTAAATAATTAACAGGAAACACTCACTATAAACAAGAATACTGTATAAACTTCTAATAACATCTTGTTATGAAATAAGTTGTTAATTTGTACTATGGAGGTATTTTTCATCATAAATCATCAGAACACCACTTCCTGTTGAGACCTGAATTACTGAAGTTATTTAGTCTATTGAAAAAAACCATCAGAGGGTCCAGAGTGTCTGATATGAAGATGGACACGTTTTTATCCACTTAGACACGTTTTATAACAGTTTTATTTGTTTATTTGTTTTATTTAATCTGTGTTGAGTTTTAGTCCCTTTAGTTTGGTTTATATCTTTTAAAGACAGTTTTTCTAATGAATATAATATAAAATTGATTTATTTATTCATTTGTTTGTTTGTTTTATATTGTTTAAATAACACGTAATTATACCTCTCAACTAAAATATGTTTTGATCTTTTGTTTTTGTTAATTAGTTATTTTGATTGTTTTAATTAAATGTATTTATACAGTTTCATTTTCATTTAATTCAGACCAGGTAACAAGATCATATAAAAAATTAAGAATTAAAACAGCTACTTTTAAAGGTGGTATATGGAATATTTTAATAAAAAGCTATATTAATAACATAATAAAACCTCCACGGGGTGTTTAGAGGGTTGTAGAATGAAAATACAGCATTTTCTTTAAAAATTATATTTGAAGTAAAATATTATAAAATATTAATTTTGACAGGCACCACGTTGGTATTTTGTTTACATCTACCAGCCAATAGCTGGCAGAGCAGCGGGCACCATGTTGAATCCAGCACAGTGAGGCTGGTACTGTGGAGTCTGCAGGTCAAGCAGCTGGAAGCACCGGGGACACGTGGTGATTATATACATTATTTACTGTGGATGACGTGTGAGGAGGACAGAGGATCTTAAGAGGGGCTGCAGGAAGTTTTGGAGCCGCGGTGCAACTATGAACTCTTTACCACGGACTGAATCGATGACTGAGCTTCAAACAGGAAGGAGCTGCTTTTATCAGAGTCAGTGTGTGATCAGCTGGAGAACATGATTAGTGAACTGAACTCATGATATTTTATCGTCCTGCTCAGATCGGGGATCAGAGTGGGTTTGGTGAGGAATATTGATCAACCTGAACATGTATGTATGTATATATATATATATATATATATATATATATATATATATATATATATATATATATATATATATATATGTATTCTCCTGTGGGACCTCATGGCTGACACCAGGCATGTGCCCTGGCTGCCTTGGAGAGTAAAGTTGAAGCTTTTTTCTGTATTTCTATGTATTTTCCCCCTGTGGGACATTAAAGTATAAAGTAAAGGTACATTTAGTTCCAGTCATGTGGAGTTTCTTTGATATGTTATTATTTAATTCTGATGCTTTTTGTTTCAGAGTATTAGAACCTGGATGTGAGTCTTCATCATTATTTAAACAATGCAGGTGAGTTTACCTGTAACATGTACCCTCTGATGTAATCCTCCAAACTCCAGCCCAGAGTCTGCAGGATCTGACCAACCTGAGACATAAAAAACAACATTCAGTGTTTTCCAAACATCAGCTCCTCTCAGGGAGTGAGACGTACCTGCTCCGAGGTCAGGATGCTGTAGAGCCGGTCCAGTAAAATCTTCAGCTGAACAGGGACAGCCTGAGCTCCATACAGGACCAGGGAGCTCAGGTCGAACACCAGCCCAGGAAAGGCAACCTCCACTGGGCCACAGTCAGAGGGAGGACAGGCCTGGAGCTTCTCCAGAGCTGGAACAGAGAACATGTCTATAAACCAGGTCCAGAGTCAAAGTTCTAGTGTTTCTACAAACGACAGAGAAGTTCTGAGATGTTCCGAGTTCAGAAAATCTAGTGAGATCTGAAGGAAGGTGATTGCAAACAAACAAACTAACAAACAAACAATGAAGAAACAAACAAATAAATAAGAAACAAACGAATAACTAAACAAACAAATAAATAAATGTCTATCAAGCAGGTCTGAAAAGCTGTTGTGGGTCTTCAGACGAGTGTAGCATGCTACACAACTACACCTGTGAGCTTGTTAGTGCAGATGTTCTATCCAGATGTTCCTGCTGACAAAATGACAGGGACACCTGACTCCATGTCACTTCAGTGACTAGAAACACCTGCAGTCTGTTTCTACTAGAACTAATATTTACATACAGGTCCTGCTTAAATGTGTTGAACAAACAAACAGCTCCATCTCATCTG
>SSNP01000282.1:88572-114482 GCA_006937955.1 Pachypanchax playfairii
CCCATGAGGGGGACTCCCCTTTTTAGGGTTAGGGGTTAGGTTTATAGGGGCTGTGTATGTGTGTGTGTGTGTGTGTGTGTGTGTGGGTTTGTATTTCTGACCTCCTGGGGACCCGTTTCCTGACTTTTACTATCTTTCTGGGGTCCGAGGGTTCTTGTGGGGACCGAAGCCTGGTCCCCATGAGGGGGACTCCCCTTTTTAGGGTTAGGGGTTAGGTTTATAGGTATGGTGTGAATAGAGTTTTAGTTAGTCTTAGGGTTAGTTATAGATCAGTAATGGTTAAGGTTAGTAAAAGGGTTTGGGTTAGGTATAAATCTAGTTACTAAAATCAATGGAAGTCAATGGACGGTCCCCATAAGGATACCAAAACACACTTGGGTGTGTGTGTGTGTGTGTGTGTGTTGACCTTCTTGCAGCTGGTCTCTGCAGTCTTCATGTACCGGGTCACACAGTCCTGACGTCTGAAAAACATCAGAACAACACAGTTCTTGTCACATATGAACCAGAACCAGTTCAGGGACCGGGACCGGGACAAGGATAAGGACCAGGACCAGGACCAGAATCAAGATCGGGATCGGGATCGGGATCGGGATCGGGATCGGGATCAGGATCAGGATCAGGACCAGGACCAGGATCAGGATCAGGATCAGGATCAGGACCAGGACCAGGACCAGGATCAGGATCAGGATCAGGATCAGGATCAGGACCAGGACCAGGACCAGGACCAGGACCAGGACCAGGACCAGGACCAGGATCAGGATCAGGATCAGGATCAGGACCAGGACCAGGACCAGGACCAGGACCAGGATCAGGACCAGGACCAGGACCAGGATCAGGATCAGGATCAGGACCAGGATCAGGATCAGGACCAGGATCAGGACCAGGACCAGGACCAGGACCAGGACCAGGACCAGGACCAGGACCAGGATCAGGACCAGGACCAGGACCAGGATCAGGATCAGGATCAGGATCAGGATCAGGATCAGGATCAGGACCAGGACCAGGACCAGGATCAGGATCAGGATCATTTACCTGGTAGCATCTCTCAGTTCTTCTTCAGCTCGTTGCAGACGCTCCTCCAGCTGCTGTTTCTCCTTCTGAACTCCAGACAGATGTTTACCCAGAATCCTCAGCGAGCGCTCCTTCCTGGTCACCTCCTTCTGAGCCTCCGACAGCATCTGGGTGGATCATGTTAGGATCAGTTTCCAGGAGTTTTAGTAAAAGGTCAAAGTGAAACAGGAAACACTGGGATGCAGCCTGTCAGTCACACACCAGGTGATAAAAACCCAGAGCAGGTGAGCAGTTAAACACACATACCTGTGTGTGTTGTGTGTTTGAGTCCTCTGAGGAGTGTTTGTTGGCTCGGTGGTGCAGCGTGTGTAGCTGTTTGGACTGTTCCTGGATCAGCGTTTGAGCCTCCTGCTCTCGGTTCAGAGCCAGACGAAGCTCCTCACACACACTGTGGAAACGCTCGGCCGACACCTGAGCACACGCACGTGCACGCACGTGCACGCACACACCAGGACAGATGATTGAATCTGATGCATTAAACATATCAGCAACAATCTGGAGTTTCTTCTTAGAGGAGCCACTGAGGTGAAAACAATGTGTCACACGATGCAGGTGTGTTAACCTCACCGCTCGGTGCCTCTCGTCCCTCTCACGCTGCAGTACTCGCTTCAGATTGGCCACCTCCAGCCGCAGGCCACGCCTCTCCACCTCAGCTGAGTGAAGGCGCTGGCTGAAGAGCAAGAAGTGCTGCTGGAGGTCCGACACCAGAGTCTGATGGACACGCCCACACAGAGACACACACAGACATGCACGTACACACAGGTGAGCGGGACGGTTTCTGCAGCTGTAAAACATCATGGTTGCTCGTGTTCACCTTGGAGTCGCGCTGTCGAGGCAGCAGTCTGCTCAGACCCGGTTTCAGACGGCTACTCGGCTTCTGCTCCTCCATGCTGCCAGAAGGAAAACTGAAAACTGATTGGTCGAAGAAGTGACCCATGAGGCGGGACAAGCCTGAGCGAGCAGCTGAGATCACGCTTGGAGGGGAGGAGCCTTAAGAGTTGATGAGAGAAGCTGTAGTGATGTGAAACAAGGAGAAGGTCATATTTATGGCTGTGTTGTGGTTACCAGTGTGTGCCAGCGCCCCCTGCAGGTCAGACATGGAGGACAGAATGATGGAGGAGAGATGTTCAGAGCGAAGCCAGCGAGCACAAACACCTTCAGCATCTTCAACAGGAATAAACAAAACGTTTGAGCACCAGAATCTTCAGAACGGGCGCCATTATTTCATTTAGAGAGGAGACACTTATAGTTCCCAGTTTGTCCTCGAGGGGGCAGTGTTGGATCTCCATCCTGAACAAACACGATGATACACAAAATGTTTTTGCCTGTTTCTTATTCTTTGAAAAAATCTGAACAAAGTGAAACTAGAGCCAGATGTTTCCAGCACCAGTCTGGACCCACAATGTCTCGATCCTTCTCAGAAACAGGTCCAGGACATGTCTAGTCCTGAGAACGTTGACCCCAAGCTGCGGGACTACAAATCAACTGTTTATCTCCAGATAGATTCAAAGTAGATTTCAAAGTAAAAGCTTCTGATTTTGACACAGATAAAAGATAAAAACATCCAGAAAATGATCAAATAAATTGTAATGCAGGTCAGTTACCTGTCTGTGGAACTTCTTGACCCTTCTGAGTTGCCGTAAGCGAGTCACCACACACACAGATACCTAAACTACCTCTTCCTCCATCCAGCTGAAACAACACTGTGGTTTGTCTGGTCAGAGCGCACCACCTCTTCATCGCCAGTACAACACACATACTCCTCCTCCATCGTCTCATTGCCCTCCTTCCTCTTCCCTCCTCTTCCTCCTTGTCTTTATTACCTCCCAGAGCATCAGCCAGCCTCCGGACCTCCTCCTCCAGCAGCTCGCGCTCCGCCAGCCGTCTGGACAGCAGGTTCTTCTGCTCACAGAGCGCGCTCAGACGCTGGTGGGCGTGTCTCAGCGCACCTGCCAAAAGGCTGCAGGCCATGGAGGCGGAGGAAACTTCCTGGTGGCTGTTAGAGAGGAGGTCCTGGAGCCGGGAGAGGTCAGAGGTCAGCGAGGAGCAGCGGAGCTCCAGAGAGGTCATGTGATCCCTGTGAGAGTCGCACTGAGAGCGACACAGCTGAAACACAGAAGAAGAGTTAGCAAGAAGTTATTCAGAGAAAGACGCAACTAAACACGCTAAAAACACGCTAAGAGAGGAGCAGGACTTCTGACAAAAAACACAGAAGAAGTGCAAAGTGTGTGTGTTACCTTCATGGTGTGCGTGTGTGTGTGTTACCTTCATGGTGTGTGTGTGTTACCTGCAGCTGCTTCATGGTGTGTGTGTGCTGTCGAATCCACGCCTCTTCCCTCCTCCTAACACTCTCCTCCAAACGTGAAAACACACACTCCTGATTGCGCTGCAGCTTGCGCACACATACACTCTTCTTGTGACACACACTCTGCAGCTGAGCGATCTGCAAAGGGAACATGAAAACACGTGTGAAACCTGAAGTGGCTGAGCAAGACAATGTGTTGAAGGCACCACAAAAGAAAAAAAAAGCCATGGTTGATGTTACTCTGGTTGATGTTACTCTGGTTCATGTTACCCTGGTTGATGTTACCCTGGTTGATGTTACTCTGGTTGATGTTACCCTGGTTCATGTTACCCTGGTTGATGTTACCCTGGTTGATGTTACTCTGGTTGATGTTACTCTGGTTCATGTTACCCTGGTTGATGTTACCCTGGTTGATGTTACCCTGGTTCATGTTACCCTGGTTCATGTTACCCTGGTTGATGTTACTCTGGTTGATGTTACTCTGGTTGATGTTACTCTGGTTCATGTTACCCTGGTTCATGTTACCCTGGTTGATGTTACTCTGGTTGATGTTACTCTGGTTGATGTTACTCTGGTTGATGTTACGCTGGTTGATGTTACTCTGGTTGATGTTACTCTGGTTTATGTTACTCTGGTTCATGTTACTCTGGTTCATGTTACCCTGGTTCATGTTACTCTGGTTGATGTTACTCTGGTTGATGTTACCCTGGTTGATGTTACCCTGGTTCATGTTACTCTGGTTGATGTTACTCTGGTTGATGTTACTCTGGTTGATGTTACTCTGGTTCATGTTACTCTGGTTCATGTTACTCTGGTTCATGTTACCCTGGTTCATGTTACCCTGGTTCATGTTACTCTGGTTCATGTTACTCTGGTTCATGTTACTCTGGTTGATGTTACTCTGGTTGATGTTACTCTGGTTCATGTTACTCTGGTTGATGTTACCTGGTTGATGTTACTCTGGTTCATGTTACTCTGGTTCATGTTACTCTGGTTCATGTTACCCTGGTTGATGTTACTCTGGTTGATGTTACCCTGGTTGATGTTACTCTGGTTGATGTTACTCTGGTTCATGTTACCCTGGTTGATGTTACTCTGGTTCATGTTACCCTGGTTCATGTTACTCTGGTTCATGTTACCCTGGTTCATGTTACCCTGGTTGATGTTACTCTGGTTGATGTTACTCTGGTTCATGTTACTCTGGTTGATGTTACCCTGGTTGATGTTACCCTGGTTGATGTTACTCTGGTTGATGTTACTCTGGTTCATGTTACTCTGGTTGATGTTACTCTGGTTGATGTTACTCTGGTTCATGTTACTCTGGTTCATGTTACCCTGGTTCATGTTACTCTGGTTCATGTTACTCTGGTTCATGTTACTCTGGTTCATGTTACTCTGGTTCATGTTACTCTGGTTCATGTTACTCTGGTTGATGTTACTCTGGTTCATGTTACCCTGGTTCATGTTACTCTGGTTGATGTTACTCTGGTTGATGTTACCCTGGTTGATGTTACCCTGGTTGATGTTACCCTGGTTGATGTTACTCTGGTTGATGTTACCCTGGTTCATGTTACTCTGGTTGATGTTACTCTGGTTCATGTTACCCTGGTTCATGTTACTCTGGTTCATGTTACTCTGGTTCATGTTACCCTGGTTCATGTTACTCTGGTTGATGTTACTCTGGTTGATGTTACTCTGGTTGATGTTACTCTGGTTCATGTTACTCTGGTTGATGTTACCCTGGTTGATGTTACTCTGGTTCATGTTACTCTGGTTGATGTTACCCTGGTTGATGTTACTCTTGTTGATGTTACTCTGGTTGATGTTACTCTGGTTGATGTTACTCTGGTTCATGTTACCCTGGTTGATGTTACTCTGGTTCATGTTACCCTGGTTGATGTTACCCTGGTTCATGTTACCCTGGTTCATGTTACTCTGGTTCATGTTACTCTGGTTCATGTTACTCTGGTTCATGTTACCCTGGTTCATGTTACTCTGGTTGATGTTACCCTGGTTCATGTTACTCTGGTTGATGTTACTCTGGTTGATGTTACTCTGGTTCATGTTACCCTGGTTGATGTTACCCTGGTTCATGTTACTCTGGTTGATGTTACTCTGGTTCATGTTACTCTGGTTGATGTTACTCTGGTTGATGTTACTCTGGTTCATGTTACTCTGGTTGATGTTACCATGGTTGATGTTACTCTGGTTCATGTTACTCTGGTTCATGTTACCCTGGTTCATGTTACCCTGGTTGATGTTACTCTGGTTGATGTTACTCTGGTTGATGTTACTCTGGTTGATGTTACCCTGGTTGATGTTACTCTGGTTCATGTTACTCTGGTTCATGTTACTCTGGTTCATGTTACCCTGGTTCATGTTACTCTGGTTCATGTTACTCTGGTTCATGTTACTCTGGTTCATGTTACTCTGGTTGATGTTACTCTGGTTGATGTTACTCTGGTTGATGTTACTCTGGTTGATGTTACTCTGGTTCATGTTACTCTGGTTGATGTTACTCTGGTTCATGTTACCCTGGTTCATGTTACCCTGGTTCATGTTACCCTGGTTCATGTTACTCTGGTTGATGTTACTCTGGTTGATGTTACTCTGGTTGATGTTACTCTGGTTGATGTTACTCTGGTTGATGTTACCCTGGTTCATGTTACTCTGGTTCATGTTACTCTGGTTCATGTTACCCTGGTTCATGTTACCCTGGTTCATGTTACCCTGGTTCATGTTACTCTGGTTGATGTTACTCTGGTTGATGTTACTTTGGTTGATGTTACCCTGGTTCATGTTACTCTGGTTGATGTTACTCTGGTTGATGTTACCCTGGTTGATGTTACTCTGGTTGATGTTACTCTGGTTCATGTTACCCTGGTTCATGTTACCCTGGTTCATGTTACCCTGGTTCATGTTACTCTGGTTCATGTTACTCTGGTTCATGTTACTCTGGTTGATGTTACTCTGGTTGATGTTACCCTGGTTCATGTTACTCTGGTTGATGTTACTCTGGTTGATGTTACTCTGGTTGATGTTACTCTGGTTGATGTTACCCTGGTTCATGTTACCCTGGTTGATGTTACCCTGGTTCATGTTACTCTGGTTCATGTTACCCTGGTTGATGTTACTCTGGTTGATGTTACTCTGGTTGATGTTCCCTGGTTCATGTTACTCTGGTTGATGTTACCCTGGTTCATGTTACTCTGGTTCATGTTACTCTGGTTGATGTTACTCTGGTTCATGTTACTCTGGTTGATGTTACCCTGGTTGATGTTACTCTGGTTCATGTTACTCTGGTTCATGTTACCCTGGTTCATGTTACCCTGGTTGATGTTACTCTGGTTCATGTTACTCTGGTTCATGTTACTCTGGTTCATGTTACTCTGGTTGATGTTACTCTGGTTGATGTTACTCTGGTTCATGTTACCCTGGTTCATGTTACCCTGGTTGATGTTACTCTGGTTGATGTTACTCTGGTTGATGTTACTCTGGTTCATGTTACTCTGGTTGATGTTACCATGGTTGATGTTACTCTGGTTGATGTTACTCTGGTTCATGTTACCCTGGTTCATGTTACCCTGGTTCATGTTACTCTGGTTGATGTTACTCTGGTTGATGTTACTCTGGTTGATGTTACTCTGGTTGATGTTACTCTGGTTGATGTTACCATGGTTGATGTTACTCTGGTTCATGTTACTCTGGTTCATGTTACCCTGGTTCATGTTACTCTGGTTCATGTTACTCTGGTTCATGTTACCCTGGTTCATGTTACTCTGGTTGATGTTACCCTGGTTGATGTTACCCTGGTTGATGTTACTCTGGTTGATGTTACTCTGGTTGATGTTCCTCTGGTTCATGTTACCCTGGTTCATGTTACCCTGGTTCATGTTACTCTGGTTCATGTTACTCTGGTTCATGTTACTCTGGTTGATGTTACTCTGGTTGATGTTACTCTGGTTGATGTTACTCTGGTTGATGTTACCCTGGTTGATGTTACTCTGGTTCATGTTACTCTGGTTGATGTTACTCTGGTTCATGTTACTCTGGTTGATGTTACCCTGGTTGATGTTACTCTGGTTGATGTTACTCTGGTTGATGTTACTCTGGTTCATGTTACCCTGGTTGATGTTACTCTGGTTCATGTTACCCTGGTTGATGTTACTCTGGTTCATGTTACTCTGGTTGATGTTACCCTGGTTGATGTTACCCTGGTTGATGTTACCCTGGTTCATGTTACTCTGGTTGATGTTACCCTGGTTCATGTTACTCTGGTTCATGTTACCCTGGTTCATGTTACCCTGGTTGATGTTACTCTGGTTGATGTTACTCTGGTTGATGTTACCCTGGTTCATGTTACCCTGGTTGATGTTACTCTGGTTGATGTTACTCTGGTTGATGTTACCCTGGTTGATGTTACTCTGGTTGATGTTACTCTGGTTCATGTTACCCTGGTTCATGTTACCCTGGTTCATGTTACTCTGGTTCATGTTACCCTGGTTCATGTTACTCTGGTTCATGTTACTCTGGTTGATGTTACTCTGGTTGATGTTACTCTGGTTGATGTTACTCTGGTTGATGTTACCCTGGTTGATGTTACCCTGGTTGATGTTACTCTGGTTCATGTTACTCTGGTTGATGTTACTCTGGTTGATGTTACTCTGGTTCATGTTACTCTGGTTGATGTTACCCTGGTTGATGTTACCCTGGTTGATGTTACCCTGGTTGATGTTACTCTGGTTGATGTTACTCTGGTTCATGTTACCCTGGTTGATGTTACTCTGGTTGATGTTACTCTGGTTGATGTTACTCTGGTTCATGTTACCCTGGTTGATGTTACTCTGGTTGATGTTACTCTGGTTGATGTTACTCTGGTTCATGTTACTCTGGTTGATGTTACCCTGGTTGATGTTACTCTGGTTGATGTTACTCTGGTTCATGTTACCCTGGTTCATGTTACCCTGGTTGATGTTACTCTGGTTGATGTTACTCTGGTTGATGTTACTCTGGTTCATGTTACCCTGGTTCATGTTACTCTGGTTCATGTTACCCTGGTTCATGTTACTCTGGTTGATGTTACCCTGGTTGATGTTACTCTGGTTGATGTTACTCTGGTTGATGTTACTCTGGTTGATGTTACTCTGGTTCATGTTACCCTGGTTCATGTTACCCTGGTTGATGTTACTCTGGTTCATGTTACTCTGGTTCATGTTACCCTGGTTCATGTTACCCTGGTTGATGTTACTCTGGTTGATGTTACTCTGGTTGATGTTACTCTGGTTGATGTTACTCTGGTTGATGTTACTCTGGTTCATGTTACTCTGGTTCATGTTACTCTGGTTGATGTTACTCTGGTTCATGTTACTCTGGTTCATGTTACTCTGGTTGATGTTACTCTGGTTGATGTTACTCTGGTTCATGTTACCCTGGTTGATGTTACTCTGGTTCATGTTACTCTGGTTGATGTTACCCTGGTTGATGTTACTCTGGTTGATGTTACTCTGGTTGATGTTACTCTGGTTGATGTTACTCTGGTTCATGTTACTCTGGTTGATGTTACCCTGGTTGATGTTACTCTGGTTGATGTTACTCTGGTTCATGTTACTCTGGTTGATGTTACCCTGGTTCATGTTACTCTGGTTGATGTTACTCTGGTTCATGTTACCCTGGTTGATGTTACTCTGGTTGATGTTACCCTGGTTCATGTTACCCTGGTTGATGTTACCCTGGTTCATGTTACTCTGGTTGATGTTACTCTGGTTGATGTTGCTCTGGTTGATGTTACTCTGGTTGATGTTACTCTGGTTCATGTTACTCTGGTTCATGTTACCCTGGTTCATGTTACCCTGGTTGATGTTACTCTGGTTGATGTTACTCTGGTTGATGTTACTCTGGTTGATGTTACTCTGGTTGATGTTACTCTGGTTCATGTTACTCTGGTTCATGTTACTCTGGTTCATGTTACCCTGGTTCATGTTACTCTGGTTCATGTTACCCTGGTTCATGTTACTCTGGTTGATGTTACTCTGGTTCATGTTACCCTGGTTGATGTTACTCTGGTTGATGTTACTCTGGTTCATGTTACTCTGGTTGATGTTACCATGGTTGATGTTACTCTGGTTCATGTTACTCTGGTTCATGTTACCCTGGTTGATGTTACTCTGGTTCATGTTACCCTGGTTCATGTTACCCTGGTTGATGTTACTCTGGTTGATGTTACTCTGGTTGATGTTACTCTGGTTGATGTTACCCTGGTTGATGTTACTCTGGTTGATGTTACTCTGGTTCATGTTACTCTGGTTCATGTTACCCTGGTTGATGTTACTCTGGTTCATGTTACTCTGGTTGATGTTACCCTGGTTGATGTTACCCTGGTTGATGTTACTCTGGTTGATGTTACTCTGGTTGATGTTACTCTGGTTCATGTTACCCTGGTTGATGTTACTCTGGTTCATGTTACCCTGGTTGATGTTACCCTGGTTGATGTTACTCTGGTTCATGTTACTCTGGTTCATGTTACTCTGGTTCATGTTACTCTGGTTGATGTTACTCTGGTTGATGTTACTCTGGTTCATGTTACTCTGGTTGATGTTACCATGGTTGATGTTACTCTGGTTCATGTTACTCTGGTTGATGTTACTCTGGTTCATGTTACTCTGGTTCATGTTACCCTGGTTGATGTTACTCTTGTTCATGTTACTCTGGTTGATGTTACTCTGGTTGATGTTACTCTGGTTCATGTTACTCTGGTTGATGTTACTCTGGTTCATGTTACCCTGGTTGATGTTACTCTGGTTCATGTTACCCTGGTTCATGTTACCCTGGTTCATGTTACTCTGGTTCATGTTACCCTGGTTCATGTTACCCTGGTTGATGTTACTCTGGTTCATGTTACTCTGGTTGATGTTACCCTGGTTGATGTTACTCTGGTTGATGTTACTCTGGTTGATGTTACTCTGGTTCATGTTACCCTGGTTCATGTTACCCTGGTTGATGTTACTCTGGTTCATGTTACCCTGGTTGATGTTACCCTGGTTGATGTTACCCTGGTTGATGTTACCCTGGTTGATGTTACCCTGGTTGGTGTTACTCTGGTTGATGTTACTCTGGTTGATGTTACTCTGTTTGATGTTACTCTGGTTGATGTTACTCTGGTTCATGTTACCCTGGTTCATGTTACCCTGGTTGATGTTACTCTGGTTCATGTTACTCTGGTTGATGTTACCCTGGTTGATGTTACCCTGGTTGATGTTACTCTGGTTGATGTTACTCTGGTTCATGTTACCCTGGTTGATGTTACTCTGGTTCATGTTACCCTGGTTCATGTTACCCTGGTTGATGTTACTCTGGTTCATGTTACTCTGGTTCATGTTACCCTGGTTCATGTTACTCTGGTTCATGTTACTCTGGTTCATGTTACCCTGGTTCATGTTACCCTGGTTGATGTTACTCTGGTTCATGTTACTCTGGTTGATGTTACTCTGGTTGATGTTACCCTGGTTGATGTTACTCTGGTTGATGTTACTCTGGTTCATGTTACCCTGGTTGATGTTACTCTGGTTCATGTTACCCTGGTTCATGTTACCCTGGTTCATGTTACTCTGGTTCATGTTACCCTGGTTCATGTTACCCTGGTTCATGTTACTCTGGTTCATGTTACTCTGGTTCATGTTACTCTGGTTGATGTTACCCTGGTTCATGTTACTCTGGTTGATGTTACTCTGGTTCATGTTACCCTGGTTGATGTTACTCTGGTTCATGTTACCCTGGTTCATGTTACCCTGGTTGATGTTACTCTGGTTGATGTTACCCTGGTTGATGTTACCCTGGTTGATGTTACTCTGGTTGATGTTACTCTGGTTCATGTTGCCCTGGTTCATGTTACCCTGGTTGATGTTACTCTGGTTCATGTTACTCTGGTTCATGTTACCCTGGTTGATGTTACTCTTGTTCATGTTACTCTGGTTGATGTTACTCTGGTTGATGTTACTCTGGTTCATGTTACTCTGGTTGATGTTACTCTGGTTCATGTTACCCTGGTTGATGTTACTCAGGTTCATGTTACCCTGGTTTATGTTACTCTGGTTCATGTTAACTTGGTTTATGGAACCTATAAGTAATTTTCTATGGTTTACCCTGTCAAATGCTTAGATACATCTAAAAACACATACAAACTGAGGAATTCTGAAGTTTTGTATATTTGGTAATAATCTCTTTAAAAGCACAAATACATGTCTTTGCCAAACACATTCTTAAATCCAAACAGATTATCTGTAGATCTGATAACATCTGAGATCCTGTCCAACAGGATAGTTTCAATATTTTTGGCCTGAAGCTATTAGTCTCTAATCATTAGAACAACCGACCTTCCTGGTTTTATGTTTGATGACAGGTACTAATAGATCAGTCAGCATATAATCAGATAGAACACCATGTAATAGAGGGGCTAATCTGGAACTTGCTAATTTTAAGTTCTCCTAAAACAGGAGGTTAGAAAAACAAGCCCACACACGCGTCTCTTTTCACAAACGCACCTTTTCGTTGGCCTTCTGCAGTTCAGAGGTCATCTGGTCGACCTGTTCACTGATGACATCACACAACTCCTTCCAGGTAAAGTCTCCCAGAATGCCATGGGACGGTCTAAGGAGGACGCAGCCAGCCAGCAGACGCTGGTACAGACAGTGGAGGGAGGACAGATGGACCTGATGTAAACACACAGAGTATTCTAACATCATGGTGCTAAAGGTGAGATGCTGAGCACGAAGGACAGGTGCTACAGGGTAACCATGGTGATCAGGTTCAAACAAATCCAGACTGACTTCATCACAAAGACCAGACAGAGTAACGTAGGATGGAGGAAATGACAACCTGTCAGTGAGTTCACTCTGCTTTTCTATCTGAACATGTGGCTCCAGTCATGAGTCCAACAAGCCAGTGGACGTTGTTCTTTATGTAGGAACATGCTGGAACTTCTCAGAGCAGCAGGACCAACACACAGCTCATGAAACATCACTGAGACTAAACACTTCCCACAAAGACAGATTCAATGAAGAAACAGAAAGAAAAGGACAGCAGCTGAAAGAACTACCGTTAACTCTTTGTTGAAGTCTTCAGTTATCTTCTGGACTTCTTCTGTCCTCTCCTGTGTGTGTCTCTCTTTCTCTTCCTTCTCTTTCTGCAGCTCCTCTTGCAGATGCTGATGTTGCTTGGACCAATCAGAGTTCTCCTGCTTCAAATGAGCCACTTCCTCCTGCAGTCTGACCAACAGCTGCTGAGACTCCTGCAGAATAGACAGAAGATGGTGAGCAGAGTGCAGGAGGAAGGATCCTCATGGCTCCTCCTGTAGGTGGGACACACAGACTGTGGTTAAAATGTCCCATCTGTACGCCGTCCTCTGATTCAGTAAAGATAAACTGATGACTCAGCTCTTCATCATCATACAGCCAGATTACATGAATCTCCTTCAGATCAAACTTGTTTTCCAGAAGTTTCTCGTTCGTATCATTTGTTTTTGTTACACGTGTTTCCATCTTTAAGGAAACGTGAATCATATTTCTCACTTAAAATAACTCTTTCACTCAGCGTGTATGTAACGGTGACGTTCTCACATCAGTTTGTTTCTTCTGGTCTGTGATCAGCTGCTGCAGAAGCAGATTCTCTTCCTGAAGTTTCCCCGTTACAAACAGCTGATCCTGGACCTGCCGGTGAATCAAGAGAAAGGTGAGTGTGTCTGAGGACAGCAGCAGGTGAGGTGTGAGGACACAGGACACACCTGTTTGCTCATGTTCTCCAGTCTGTGTTTGTAGGAGCAAAGCGTCTCTGCTAGCTGCTGCAGGACCTCAGCAGGACTCTGTTTCCCATCATCCTTTGCAGGTTGAGTGCTCGTGTGCTGCTGCAGCTCGTCTGTGATCTGTTTGAGGACGTTCCTAAATGTCTCCTCTGTATCTGACTGCGTCTTCACGGCCTGAACACAGAAGTTTTAAACGTTTTGATCTTCTCTCTGATTTCAGACTGAAACTTTTCATCTCTGAGGAGTTTTAGATTAAATCAGAAAGTTGAAGTACGTTCAGTTTAACCACCTGAACTCTGTGTGTGTGTTACCTGCTGCAGCAGAGACTTTGTGCTGGCGTGTCGCTTCTGCTCCTCCTCCAACCTGTCTGACAGGTCAGAGGTCAACTTCCTCTCTGTTTCCAAGGCAACAGTCAACTGAGACTTAGACTGGCACAACTCAGTCTGCAACCTGCATAAACACACAAACGGACACACACACACAAACACAAACCCACACAGAGACACACACACACACACACACACACACACACACAGGTCTATTCAGAGTGATATCAGTTCTGGTTTGTTTACGTCTCCTTCCAGGTAAACAACGATCAGCTGATCTGGTTGTTGTGATGCTCACCGCTGCAGAGCGCGCTCAGTCCTGTCACTCCTCTCTCTCTCCAGGCTGTAAGCTCTCTCCACCTCTCTGAACTGAGCTCGCAGCAGATCCATGCTGCACTGCACCTCCTGCTGGTCGGACCGCGCTGCTGCAACCGCCGCCTCCAGGTCACACACGCGCAGCTGGCAGGTCACATGATCACACAGACACATGGTTTAAAGATAATTTTATCTCTGATGTTTCTGGAGATTTATTTCAACCTGCTTGTTCCTGTCAGGGCAGGTGTCTATCTCCACTGAGTGAGAGGCGGGGTCACACCTGGACAGGTTGTTTAAGTTATCTAAGGTTATATTTTATCATATATGTGTCTATCCCAGATGTTGACAGCTGTAAAATAGCAGGATACAGAACCTTTAAAGCTGTAAACCCCCTCACTACACACTTTATACACAGTCTGTCTCTCTGTCCCCTGTCCCTCAGTCTGTTTGAGTTACCTGCAGGACCTCCACTTTGTACTTGGCCTCCAGATGAAGGGCTCTTTCTGTCTCCATGCTGGACTCCAGAGACTTCAGCTTCTGATCAGATACCTACAGAAACAGGTCTCAGTCCTTCCCTTCTTGATGTTTGACCTTCAGCAGGACACGTGACGTAAAACATTCTGATCTCACCTCCTTCTCCCTGCAGCTGCTCTCCTCTCTCTCCATCAGGACCTTCAGCTCTTCAGATCGTCGTCTGTTCTCCTCTTCCTCCTTCTGCCTCTCTCTCTGTACCTCAGATATCCTCCTCTCAGACTCCTCCAGAACTTCCTCCTGATCCTGAGAGAAAACAGGTCAGACTGGAGGAACTGCCCAGGTATCAGGGACTCAGACACAGTGAAACAGCTGGATTGTTTGTTTTAGAACTTTTATTTTATGTGTGTTGATTGAATTAAAAATGGAAGATGTGAGTGTCTGATGGGGTTGAGTGGTAGGAGCACTGGTTGCAGCACCGATCTGGACCGGTGGTGATTGATCCCAGACTTCCTGTCACACTGGAGAAGTTGGTTTCTGAAACACTCCTGCCTCTTTAATAAACATCTTAATTCATCCTGAAACTTTACAACCTCTGATTCTGTTTTCATTCAAATTCATTTAAAATAAAAAGATGTTATAGAGGAACATTTTGTCTTCCATGTGTGTGTGACTGCATCTGAAAACGTGACAAAGAAGAGAACTGAAGCAGGTGAACTTCACCTACAGAGTCTGACCTGCAGCAGTCGGTGCAGTCGCTGGTTTTCACAGCTGAAGTTCTGAATCAGTCGGTCTCTCTCCTCCACTTCCTGTTGCAAAGCATGCTGGTCCGTCTCCCGGGCCTGACGTGTGATGTGCAAACTTTTCTGCAGCTCGTCAACGGTCTGCAGGAGCTCTGACACTCGTGCTGAAACACAGTTAGATGTGCTGGTGAGCAGCAACACACGCAACACGCAGGTAGATCCTGACACGCAACACGCAGGTAGATCCTGACACGCAACACGTAGGTAGATCCTGACACGCAACACGTAGGTAGATCCTGACACGCAACACGTAGGTAGATCCTGACACGCAACACATAGGTAGATCCTGACACGCAACACGTAGGTAGATCCTGACACGCAACACGTAGGTAGATCCTGACACGCAACACGCAGGTAGATCCTGACACGCAGGTAGATCCTGACACGCAACACACATGTAGATCCTGACACGCAACACACATGTAGATCCTGACACGCAACACACAGGTAGATCCTGACACGCAACACGCAGGTAGATCCTGACACGCAACACGTAGGTAGATCCTGACACGCAACACGCAGGTAGATCCTGACACGCAACACACATGTAGATCCTGACACGCAACACACATGTAGATCCTGACACGCAACACACATGTAGATCCTGACACGCAACACACAGGTAGATCCTGACACGCAACACGCAGGTAGATCCTGACACGCAACACGCAGGTAGATCCTGACACGCAACACACATGTAGATCCTGACACGCAACACACATGTAGATCCTGACACGCAACACACATGTAGATCCTGACACGCAACACACAGGTAGATCCTGACACGCAACACGCAGGTAGATCCTGACACGCAACACACAGGTAGATCCTGACACGGAACACGTAGGTAGATCCTGACACGCAACACACATGTAGATCCTGACACGCAACACGTAGGTAGATCCTGACACGCAACACGTAGGTAGATCCTGACACGCAACACACAGGTAGATCCTGACACGCAACACGTAGGTAGATCCTGACACGCAACACACAGGTAGATCCTGACACGCAACACACATGTAGATCCTGACACGCAACACACATGTAGATCCTGACACGCAACACGCAGGTAGATCCTGACACGCAACACGTAGGTAGATCCTGACACGCAACACGCAGGTAGATCCTGACACGCAACACACATGTAGATCCTGACACGCAACACACATGTAGATCCTGACACGCAACACACATGTAGATCCTGACACGCAACACACAGGTAGATCCTGACACGCAACACGCAGGTAGATCCTGACACGCAACACGCAGGTAGATCCTGACACGCAACACGTAGGTAGATCCTGACACGCAACACACATGTAGATCCTGACACGCAACACACATGTAGATCCTGACACGCAACACGTAGGTAGATCCTGACACGCAACACGCAGGTAGATCCTGACACGCAACACGTAGGTAGATCCTGACACGCAACACGCAGGTAGATCCTGACACGCAACACGCAGGTAGATCCTGACACGTAGGTAGATCCTGACACGCAACACGTAGGTAGATCCTGACACGCAACACGTAGGTAGATCCTGACACGCAACACGTATGTAGATCCTGACACGCAACACACATGTAGATCCTGACACGCAACACACATGTAGATCCTGACACGCAACACACATGTAGATCCTGACACGCAACACACAGGTAGATCCTGACACGCAACACGCAGGTAGATCCTGACACGCAGGTAGATCCTGACACGCAACACGCAGGTAGATCCTGACACGCAACACGTAGGTAGATCCTGACACGCAACACGTAGGTAGATCCTGACACGCAACACACATGTAGATCCTGACACGCAACACACATGTAGATCCTGACACGCAACACGCAGGTAGATCCTGACACGCAACACGCAGGTAGATCCTGACACGCAACACGCAGGTAGATCCTGACACGCAACACGTAGGTAGATCATGACACGCAACACGCAGGTAGATCCTGACACGCAGGTAGATCCTGACACGCAACACACAGGTAGATCCTGACACGCAACACGCAGGTAGATCCTGACACGCAACACGCAGGTAGATCCTGACACGCAACACGCAGGTAGATCCTGACACGCAACACGCAGGTAGATCCTGACACGCAGGTAGATCCTGACACGCAACACGCAGGTAGATCCTGACACGCAACACACATGTAGATCCTGACACGCAACACACATGTAGATCCTGACACGCAACACACATGTAGATCCTGACACGCAACACACAGGTAGATCCTGACACGCAACACGCAGGTAGATCCTGACACGCAACACGTAGGTAGATCCTGACACGCAACACGCAGGTAGATCCTGACACGCAACACACAGGTAGATCCTGACACGCAACACACAGGTAGATCCTGACACGCAACACGCAGGTAGATCCTGACACGCAGGTAGATCCTGACACGCAACACACATGTAGATCCTGACACGCAACACACAGGTAGATCCTGACACGCAACACGCAGGTAGATCCTGACACGCAACACACAGGTAGATCCTGACACGCAACACGCAGGTAGATCCTGACACGCAAGACGAAGCTGACACGCAACACGTAGGTAGATCCTGACACGCAACACGTAGGTAGATCCTGACACGCAACACGTAGGTAGATCCTGACACGCAACACACATGTAGATCCTGACACGCAACACACATGTAGATCCTGACACGCAACACACATGTAGATCCTGACACGCAACACGCAGGTAGATCCTGACACGCAACACGTAGGTAGATCCTGACACGCAACACACAGGTAGATCCTGACACGCAACACGCAGGTAGATCCTGACACGCAGGTAGATCCTGACACGCAACACACATGTAGATCCTGACACGCAACACACAGGTAGATCCTGACACGCAACACGTAGGTAGATCCTGACACGCAACACACATGTAGATCCTGACACGCAACACACAGGTAGATCCTGACACGCAACACGCAGGTAGATCCTGACACGCAGGTAGATCCTGACACGCAACACACATGTAGATCCTGACACGCAACACACATGTAGATCCTGACACGCAACACACATGTAGATCCTGACACGCAACACGTAGGTAGATCCTGACACGCAACACGCAGGTAGATCCTGACACGCAACACACAAGTAGATCCTGACACGCAACACACATGTAGATCCTGACACGCAACACACATGTAGATCCTGACACGCAACACGTAGGTAGATCCTGACACGCAACACGTAGGTAGATCCTGACACGCAACACGCAGGTAGATCCTGACACGCAACACGTAGGTAGATCATGACACGCAACACGCAGGTAGATCCTGACACGCAGGTAGATCCTGACACGCAACACACATGTAGATCCTGACACGCAACACACAGGTAGATCCTGACACGCAACACGCAGGTAGATCCTGACACGCAACACGTAGGTAGATCCTGACACGCAACACACAGGTAGATCCTGACACGCAACACGCAGGTAGATCCTGACACGCAACACACAGGTAGATCCTGACACGCAACACGCATGTAGATCCTGACACGCATGTAGATCCTGACACGCAACACACATGTAGATCCTGACACGCAACACACATGTAGATCCTGACACGCAACACGTAGGTAGATCCTGACACGCAACACGCAGGTAGATCCTGACACGCAACACGTAGGTAGATCCTGACACGCAACACACATGTAGATCCTGACACGCAACACACATGTAGATCCTGACACGCAACACGCAGGTAGATCCTGACACGCAACACGTAGGTAGATCCTGACACGCAACACGTAGGTAGATCCTGACACGCAACACGTAGGTAGATCCTGACACGCAACACGCAGGTAGATCCTGACACGCAACACACATGTAGATCCTGACACGCAACACACATGTAGATCCTGACACGCAACACGTAGGTAGATCCTGACACGCAACACGCAGGTAGATCCTGACACGCAACACACATGTAGATCCTGACACGCAACACACAGGTAGATCCTGACACGGAACACGTAGGTAGATCATGACACGCAACACGCAGGTAGATCCTGACACGCAACACGCAGGTAGATCCTGACACGCAACACGTAGGTAGCTCCTGACACGCAACACGTAGGTAGATCCTGACACGCAACACCCAGGTAGATCCTGACACGCAGGTAGATCCTGACACGCAACACACATGTAGATCCTGACACGCAACACACATGTAGATCCTGACACGCAACACGTAGGTAGATCCTGACACGCAACACGTAGGTAGATCCTGACACGCAACACGCAGGTAGATCCTGACACGCAACACGTAGGTAGATCCTGACACGCAACACACATGTAGATCCTGACACGCAACACACATGTAGATCCTGACACGCAACACACATGTAGATCCTGACACGCAACACACATGTAGATCCTGACACGCAACACGTAGGTAGATCCTGACACGCAACACGCAGGTAGATCCTGACACGCAACACGTAGGTAGATCCTGACACGCAACACACAGGTAGATCCTGACACGCAACACACATGTAGATCCTGACACGCAACACACATGTAGATCCTGACACGCAACACACATGTAGATCCTGACACGCAACACACAGGTAGATCCTGACACGCAACACGCAGGTAGATCCTGGTTCGTCTCCAATAATAAGACCACTTGCTCAACAGAAAACTTCCTCGCGGTTACCATGGTAACATCATTCCTAGAAGCTTTTCAGAGTCATGAGTGTGTGAGTTTGATCTTTGTCACCTGTGAGTGTTTGTCGGTTGCTGCTCAGCTCGGTGACTCGCTCTGCATCT
Organism: Pachypanchax playfairii; assembly: GCA_006937955.1. NCBI lineage: Eukaryota > Metazoa > Chordata > Actinopteri > Cyprinodontiformes > Aplocheilidae > Pachypanchax > Pachypanchax playfairii. Next base: position 108,479 of record SSNP01000282.1, read on the forward strand.
CTGCGGCTTGCAGTCAGCTGGTACTGAAGCTCCGCCCTCTGAGCCTCACCTCGCTCCACTGAGGCCCGGAGGCGGGCCAACTCTGCCTGCAGCCTGCACAGCTGGACACACACACACACACACACGTTTGTTTTGTTATCCTTATGGGGACCGTCCATTGACTTCCATTGATTTTAGTAACACACACACACACACACACACACACACACACACACACACACATCTTTCTATTTTATATGTAGAACTTGTTTTTTTGTCTTTAATGATCTTTGTACAATTTTATAAATTTAGATTAGATAGAACTTTATTAATCCCTCGGGACGGTTCCTCCAGGAAATTATGGATGAAATATGTACATAATTATCAATTATTTGTTTATAATAATTACAAATATTTAGATATACACTACAGACCAAAGGTTTGGACACATCTTCTCATTATCTTTGAATGACCTGTTGTTGTTGTAAAGTTTTTATCTGATACTGTGTTTATGATTCAGCTGTTTTTGATGTTTCACATCATGTTTCGAGATCTCGTATTAACACAGACTGTTAACGGGTGACGTGTCGTCGCCTTCACAGAATTGAAGCATTTGTTTAATAAATCCAGTCATTTATTCGATGGATCAAACCTTCCTCCACCAGAGCTGCTCATATCATCCCTTGTACCTCCTGGTTGGAGCTGGAGGTCAGCTGAAGTTTCTCCTTCTCCAGCTGGTTGAGCCTCCTCCTCAGACTCCTCGCCTCCTCGCTGCCTTCATCACCTCCTCCTCCTCCTCCTCCTCGCTCTGCTCGGTGTCCTTCGTCTCCCTCCTGCTTCTCTTTGTGACTCACATGGTCGATAATCTTTCTGACCCTCAAACAAGAAAAAATTTGTGAAATAAATTTAAATTTTGGTTTCAAATAAACAATAAATGTCAATATAATAAAAGTTACTGAAACATTTAAATTCTTTGTCTAAAGATTTAAAGTTTAATCTCTGTTTAGTCTGAGAATTTGTGCTTTTTAGAAACGTTTAATAAGAAATCTAATTAATTAATAACTAACTAATTAATCTGAGATTCTGAGTTTATTTAATTACAGAATGAAGCCAGTGTTTCTTGTTTAGTCTCACCTGATTGGTTAATAAACATGATAGTGTTTATCACCTGTAAGGTTTGTGTTACAGGTAAACAATGAGCAGAAACCTGCAGCTGCTGCATCATGACCCTGTAAACTTCACTGCAGTGTCTCACCTGTTGAAGCTTCACAGTATTGTTTCAGACCTCACCTGGAGCCTGGAACACAGGTAGGCTTGGCGCTTTGCTCCGCCTCCTGCCGCGGGGCTCTCCTGCCTCGTACAGGATGTCTGCTTCGCTCTGACGGTCCCGGCTGCATGTCTCTGCTCTGAACTCCGTCTCCCTGGAAACAAGCAGACAAGATGAGGCTCAGTATTAAACCTGCTGCAGTCACACAGCAGCACACCTGTGCAGAAGGTACAACAGCTGACGGTCATCTCACACGCCTTTAATTACAGAACTACAACAAGTTCCAAATAACCCAGAGACTGATCCAGGACCAGTAGAAGCCGATCCAGGACCAGTAGAAGCTGATCCAGGACCAGTAGAAGCCGATCCAGGACCAGTAGAAGCTGATCCAGGACCAGTAGAAGCCGATCCAGGACCAGTAGAAGCTGATCCAGGACCAGTAGAGACTAATCCAGGACCCGTAGAGGCTGATCCAGGACCAGTAGAAGCCGATCCAGGACCAGTAGAAGCTGATCCAGGACCAGTAGAAGCTGATCCAGGACCAGTAGAGACTAATCCAGGACCCGTAGAGACTAATCCAGGACCCGTACAGACAAATCCAGGACCCGTACAGACTAATCCAGGACCCGTAGAGACTAATCCAGGACCCGTACAGACTAATCCAGGACCCGTACAGACTAATCCAGGACCCGTACAGACTAATCCAGGACCCGTACAGACTAATCCAGGACCCGTAGAGACTAATCCAGGACCCTAACAGACTAATCCAGGACCCGTAGAGGTTGCTGTTGCCTTGACAGTGATGTAAACAACGCTGCACATGCAACACGTTGGTCTCTGTTTAAAATCTCATCGTCTGGATTAATCTACTAAAAATTAGAGTCCTGAATCATTTCTAACTGAGACCAGAATCCGTCTGCTCAACTGCTCGATTCGGATTCTTCGGAACACAAAAACACTTTGTAACAACGATTTTATCTCTAAAACCTTCTCCAGTCAGTAAAATCAGGTTTATCATCTGGAATATAAAATTAAGATTAGCGTCTGCCAATCCCCGTTTAAATCCTTCTGATCCAAAACACACACAAAGTCCTACATTTATTAACGTAAACTAAACTATCCATAACCTTCAAATCTCTGTTGTTTTAAACTGATTTTATCGAAAATGAAAACTTTACGACACCGTCTTAAACATTTAAGTCGTAATAAATAATTTAAAAACTGTTTAAAAACGCTCAGAATCACTTACATAAACATTTGTGTTCAGTTTGAAACTGACGCCATCTTTAGCATCATACGTCATTTCCGTGTACGATTATGATTGAAAGGAAAACCGACCAATCGGAGCTTCAAGTCAATTTTACATAAGCACCCGTAAAGATATGCTTTCCTTAAATAAAATTTTATTTTATTTAACCGCTTTCAGATGCTTCATAACAGGTTAGTCTGTAAGGCAACAATAAAAATACCGAATAAACAAAAAATGATTTAGCTTTTTCCGTCCTAACTGTGTTTAATGACAGTCATTTTAATGAAATGTGAACAGTTTAAGAATAAATAAATAAATAAATAAATAAATAAATAAATAAATAAATACATAGATAAAATCTTATCTGCAGGGTTTCTTTCAGGACCAACATCTGGATCACCTTCCACCTAACGGATTACACGTGAGTGGAAACCTGTAGAATCTGTGAAGTTGTGCCTTTTGAGTTTCACAGTAATTTCCAGTTACAGGTGTCTCTGGGTTTAACTCTAAACACTAAACACTCACAGCTAACTCGATTCACTGAAATCAGCCGTTCTGCAACCAGAAACTCAGGGTTTCTTTGCTCAGAGTATGTAAACTCAGAGTTTGTTAACTTAGAGTAAGTTATATCAGAGCTTGTTAGCTCAAAGTAAGCTAATGCAGATTAAGTTAACTCAGAACTTGATAACTCTGAGTTTGTTAACTTTGAGTAAGTTGATTCAGAGTTAATTAACTCAGAGATTGTTAATGCAGAATTTTCCTACTCTGACTTTACTGATGAAACTTGAGTTTGTTGAACCTGGTTTCTGAAATATCCATCTGGTGGAAACTGCGTGTTATCTAATTATTCCATACCTGACTTACTGAAGGTGTTCGTCCTCACGTGACGATTTATTATAAAATAAAAGAGGTTGAATCTGTGATAGGTGTTCGAGTTATGGTGACGGTTCTGTAAATGTCCGATAGAGGGCAGCACACGCTGCTGTAACCGGTAACGCTGCTGTGTTCCAGTGCAAAACAAGAAACAAACCAAAACAACATGGCGGCATCCGCAGGACACGTTGAGTCCACGTCCAAAGAGACAGATCCTCTTGAAACACCTCAAAGCACAGAGGCGTCTGGGTCTGCAGGACCGGGTCCATATGAAGAAGAAGAAGACCAAGAAGAAAGCGAAGCGCCGGGGCCTAAGACCCGGGAAACCCCAGAGGACATCCGGCTGGAGGCGACCGCCAACACGGTGGCTCTGCACCCGAGCAGGGACGTATTGGTGTGCGGGGACGTGGACGGGGACGTGTACGCTTTCTCTTATTCGTGCACAGAAGGGGAGAACCGGGAGCTGTGGTCGTCTGGACATCACCTAAAGTCCTGTCGCCAGGTACGCTTCACGGAGGACGGGCTGAAACTGTACAGCGTGTCCCGGGACAAGGCCGTGCACGTGCTGGACGTGGAGCGGGGACAGCTGGTCACGCGGATCCGGGGGGCTCACGGAGCCCCTATTAACAGCCTGCTGCTGGTGGATGAGAACATCCTGGCAACCGGAGACGACGGAGGCACCCTGAAGGTCTGGTCCGGACTCTGAGACTCACATCAGTCTATATTAGATAGTCTGACACACCTGGTCTGATCTGGACTATGACACCTGGTCTGATCTGGGCTATGACACCTGGTCTGATCTGGACTATAACACCTGCTCTGATCTGGACTATGACACCTGGTCTGATCTGGACTATAACACCTGCTCTGATCTGGACTATGACACCTGGTCTGATTTGGACTATGACACCTGGTCTGATCTGGACTATGACACCTGGTCTGATCTGGACTATGACACCTGGTCTGATCTGGACTAGGTCTGATCTGGACTATGACACCTGGTCTGATCTGGACTATGACACCTGGTCTGATCTGGACTATGACACCTGGTCTGATCTGGATTATTACACCTGGTCTGATCTGGACTATGACACCTGGTCTGATCTGGACTATGACACTTGGTCTGATTTGGACTATTTGAATGAGGCGTTATGATAAATCAGACTGAAACAGATGGTCCATGGTTTCTGAGGAGCCCTGAAGGTCTTTAAAGACCACTTGGGTTGACATGATGCTGAAACCAGAATGTTTATTTTTGCCTGTTTGTAAATGTGAATCTTTAGTGACTTTATAACGTCTAACTTTATGCTGAAAGCTGAAGGACTTCAGCTGTTACATACCTTCAGGTTCTTCAGGTGTGGTTTCAGGTTTTGAGTCACAGTTACTTCCTGTTGTCCATGGTTTACCTTCTCATTTCCCGACAGGTGTGGGATATGAGGAAGGGAACAGCCATCATGGATATGAAACAACACGAGGATTATATCAGTGATATAACTGTGGACCAGTCCAAGAAGATTCTCCTCACAGCCAGGTAATAAGAACAACTAATATAAAGATAATATTTATTTTAATGAAACTCAGAAAGTAACAGCTTTTGGAGTCACCCTCATTAAAGATGTCCACCACGGCTACACGACCTCAGAAAACAAAAATCACTCCAACTCAGTTCAGAGCTTCAACTCTGTCACAGTGCTGCAACCACGATCCATAGCTCAGTCACAGCGATCCACAGCTCAGTCACAGTGCTGCAACCACGATCCACAGCTCAGTCACAGTGCTGCAACCACGATCCACAGCTCAGTCACAGCGATCCACAGCTCAGTCACAGTGCTGCAACCACGATCCACAGCTCAGTCACAGTGCTGCAACCACGTTCCACAGCTCTGTCACAGTGCTGCAACCACGATCCACAGCTCTGTCACAGTGCTGCAACCACGTTCCACAGCTCTGTCACAGTGCTGCAACCACGATCCACAGCTCTGTCACAGTGCTGCAACCACGATCCACAGCTCTGTCACAGTGCTGCAACCACGGTCCACAGCTCTGTCACAGTGCTGCAACCACTATCTACAGCTCAGTCATCGTTCTGCACAGCGCTGCACAACTCTGTCACTACACACCACATACACAAGGGGGTTTGGCAGCCATCTTGAATCAGAACAGCTAGTCAGTTGTAGATGGACATTTATTGGTGACTCTGAGGGTTTCATTAGGATCTGTGCAGGAATTCATGAGATATTCAGCTAAAGTTACAGACAAATAAACTTACACGCAGGTGAAAACAACATGCCCTGCTCTTAACTGGCAGGTAATAATCAGTTAGCTTAGTAATTGATTTTTTTCTTGATAAGTATAAACACACATGGCTTGTTGCACTACGAAGCTGCAGCCAGTAAGATAAAGTTTAATGTAACTGATGATTCCACAGCGGCGACGGCACCATGGGCGTCTTCAATATCAAGCGACGGCGGTTTGAGCTGCTGTCCGAGTACCAGAGTGGAGATCTGACCTCGGTGGTGCTGATGAAACGAGGAAAGAAGGTGGTTTGTGGCTCCAGCGAGGGGACCATTTACATCTTTAACTGGAATGGCTTCGGAGCCACGAGTGACCGCTTCGCTCTCAAGGCTGAGTCGGTG
>SSNP01000282.1:114492-149492 GCA_006937955.1 Pachypanchax playfairii
ACAGACTAATCCAGGACCTGTAGAGACTAATCCAGGACCCTAACAGACTAATCCAGGACCCGTAGAGGTTGCTGTTGCCTTGACAGTGATGTAAACAACGCTGCACATGCAACACGTTGGTCTCTGTTTAAAATCTCATCGTCTGGATTAATCTACTAAAAATTAGAGTCCTGAATCATTTCTAACTGAGACCAGAATCCGTCTGCTCAACTGCTCGATTCGGATTCTTCGGAACACAAAAACACTTTGTAACAACGATTTTATCTCTAAAACCTTCTCCAGTCAGTAAAATCAGGTTTATCATCTGGAATATAAAATTAAGATTAGCGTCTGCCAATCCCCGTTTAAATCCTTCTGATCCAAAACACACATTTATTAACGTAAACTAAACTATCCATAACCTTCAAATCTCTGTTGTTTTAAACTGATTTTATCGAAAATGAAAACTTTACGACACCGTCTTAAACATTTAAGTCGTAATAAATAATTTAAAAACTGTTTAAAAACGCTCAGAATCACTTACATAAACATTTGTGTTCAGTTTGAAACTGACGCCATCTTTAGCATCATACGTCATTTCCGTGTACGATTATGATTGAAAGGAAAACCGACCAATCGGAGCTTCAAGTCAATTTTACATAAGCACCCGTAAAGATATGCTTTCCTTAAATAAAATTTTATTTTATTTAACCGCTTTCAGATGCTTCATAACAGGTTAGTCTGTAAGGCAACAATAAAAATACCGAATAAACAAAAAATGATTTAGCTTTTTCCGTCCTAACTGTGTTTAATGACAGTCATTTTAATGAAATGTGAACAGTTTAAGAATAAATAAATAAATAAATAAATAAATAAATAAATAAATAAATAAATAAATAAATAAATAAATAAATATATAAATAAATAAATAAATACAGCGATCCACAGCTCAGTCACAGTGCTGCAACCACGATCCACAGCTCTGTCACAGTGCTGCAACCACGGTCCACAGCTCTGTCACAGTGCTGCAACCACGATCCACAGCTCAGCCACCACGATCCACAGCTCAGTCACAGTGCTGCAACCACGATCCACAGCTCAGTCACAGTGCTGCAACCACGGTCCACAGCTCAGTCACAGTGCTGCAACCACGGTCCACAGCTCAGTCACAGCGATCCACAGCTCAGTCACAGTGCTGCAACCACGATCCACAGCTCAGTCACAGTGCTGCAACCACGATCCACAGCTCAGTCACAGTGCTGCAACCACGATCCACAGCTCAGCCACAGCGATCCACAGCTCAGTCACAGTGCTGCAACCACGGTCCACAGCTCTGTCACAGTGCTGCAACCACGGTCCACAGCTCTGTCACAGTGCTGCAACCACGGTCCACAGCTCTGTCACAGTGCTGCAACCACGGTCCACAGCTCAGTCACAGCGATCCACAGCTCAGTCACAGTGCTGCAACCACGATCCACAGCTCAGTCACAGTGCTGCAACCACGATCCACAGCTCAGTCACAGCGATCCACAGCTCAGTCACAGTGCTTCAACCACGATCCACAGCTCAGTCACAGCGATCCACAGCTCAGTCACAGTGCTGCAACCACGATCCACAGCTCAGTCACAGTGCTGCAACCACGGTCCACAGCTCAGTCACAGTGCTGCAACCACGGTCCACAGCTCAGTCACAGTGCTGCAACCACGATCCACAGCTCAGTCACAGCGATCCACAGCTCAGTCACAGTGCTGCAACCACGATCCACAGCTCAGTCACAGTGCTGCAACCACGGGCCACAGCTCAGTCACAGTGCTGCAACCACGATCCACAGCTCAGTCACACGATCCACAGCTCAGTCACAGTGCTGCAACCACGAACCACAGCTCTGTCACAGTGCTGCAACCACGTTCCACAGCTCTGTCACAGTGCTGCAACCACGGTCCACAGCTCAGTCACAGCGATCCACAGCCCAGTCACAGCGCTGCAACCACGATCCACAGCTCAGTCACAGCGATCCACAGCTCTGTCACAGTGCTGCAACCACGGTCCACAGCTCAGTCACAGTGCTGCAACCACGATCCACAGCTCAGTCACAGTGCTGCAACCACGGTCCACAGCTCTGTCACAGCGATCCACAGCTCAGTCACAGTGCTGCAACCACGATCCGCAGCTCAGTCACAGTGCTGCAACCACAATCCACAGCTCAGTCACAGTGCTGCAACCACGATCCACAGCTCAGTCACAGTGCTGCAACCACGATCCACAGCTCAGTCACAGTGCTGCAACCACGATCCACAGCTCAGTCACAGCGATCCACAGCTCAGCCACAGAGCTTCAACCACGATCCACAGCTCAGTCACAGCGATCCACAGCTCAGTCACAGTGCTGCAACCACGATCCACAGCTCAGTCACAGTGCTGCAACCACGATCCACAGCTCAGTCACAGTGCTGCAACCACGATCCACAGCTCAGTCACAGCGATCCACAGCTCAGTCACAGCGATCCACAGCTCAGTCACAGCGATCCACAGCTCAGTCACAGTGCTGCAACCACGATCCACAGCTCAGTCACAGTGCTGCAACCACGATCCACAGCTCAGTCACAGCGATCCACAGCTCAGTCACAGTGCTGCAACCACGATCCACAGCTCTGTCACAGTGCTGCAACCACGGTCCACAGCTCTGTCACAGTGCTGCAACCACGATCCACAGCTCAGTCACAGTGCTGCAACCACGATCCACAGCCCAGTCACAGCGATCCACAGCTCAGTCACAGCGCTGCAACCACGATCCACAGCTCAGTCACAGCGCTGCAACCACGGTCCACAGCTCTGTCACAGTGCTGCAACCACGATCCACAGCTCAGTCACAGCGATCCACAGCTCAGTCACAGTGCTCCAACCACGATCCACAGCTCAGTCACAGCGATCCACAGCTCAGTCACAGCGATCCACAGCTCAGTCACAGCGATCCACAGCTCAGTCACAGCGATCCACAGCCCAGTCACAGTGCTGCAACCAGCGATCCACAGCTCAGTCACAGTGCTGCAACCACGGTCCACAGCTCTGTCACAGTGCTGCAACCACGATCCACAGCTCAGTCACAGCGATCCACAGCTCAGTCACAGCGATCCACAGCTCAGTCACAGCGATCCACAGCTCAGTCACAGCGATCCACAGCTCTGTCACAGTGCTGCAACCACGATCCACAGCTCAGTCACAGTGCTGCAACCACGATCCACAGCTCAGTCACAGCGATCCACAGCTCAGTCACAGCGATCCACAGCTCAGTCACAGTGCTGCAACCACGATCCACAGCTCAGTCACAGTGCTGCAACCACGGTCCACAGCTCTGTCACAGTGCTGCAACCACGATCCACAGCTCAGTCACAGCGATCCACAGCTCAGTCACAGTGCTGCAACCACGATCCACAGCTCAGTCACAGTGCTGCAACCACGGTCCACAGCTCAGTCACAGTGCTGCAACCACGATCCACAGCTCAGTCACAGTGCTGCAACCACGATCCACAGCTCAGTCACAGCGATCCACAGCTCAGTCACAGTGCTGCAACCACGATCCACAGCTCAGTCACAGTGATGCAACCACGGTCCACAGCTCTGTCACAGTGCTGCAACCACGGTCCACAGCTCAGTCACAGTGCTGCAACCACGATCCACAGCGCAGTCACAGCGATCCACAGCTCAGTCACAGTGCTGCAACCACGATCCACAGCTCAGTCACAGCGATCCACAGCTCAGTCACAGCGATCCGCAGCTCAGTCACAGTGCTGCAACCACAATCCACAGCTCAGTCACAGTGCTGCAACCACGATCCACAGCTCAGTCACAGTGCTGCAACCACGATCCACAGCTCAGTCACAGTGCTGCAACCACGATCCACAGCTCAGTCACAGCGATCCACAGCTCAGTCACAGTGCTGCAACCACGATCCACAGCTCAGTCACAGTGCTGCAACCACGGTCCACAGCTCTGTCACAGTGCTGCAACCACGGTCCACAGCTCTGTCACAGTGCTGCAACCACGGTCCACAGCTCAGTCACAGTGCTGCAACCATGATCCACAGCTCAGTCACAGCGATCCACAGCTCAGTCACAGTGCTGCAACCACGGTCCACAGCTCAGTCACAGTGCTGCAACCACGGTCCACAGCTCAGTCACAGTGCTGCAACCACGATCCACAGCTCAGTCACAGTGCTGCAACCATGATCCACAGCTCAGTCACAGCGATCCACAGCCCAGTCACAGTGCTGCAACCACGATCCACAGCTCTGTCACAGTGCTGCAACCACGATCCACAGCTCAGTCACAGTGCTGCAACCACGATCCACAGCTCAGTCACAGCGATCCACAGCTCAGTCACAGTGCTGCAACCACGATCCACAGCCAGTCACAGTGCTGCAACCACGGTCCACAGCTCAGTCACAGTGCTGCAACCACGATCCACAGCTCAGTCACAGCGATCCACAGCTCAGTCACAGTGCTTCAACCACGATCCACAGCGCAGTCACAGCGATCCACAGCTCAGTCACAGCGATCCACAGCTCAGTCACAGCGATCCACAGCTCAGTCACAGTGCTGCAACCACGATCCACAGCTCAGTCACAGCGATCCACAGCTCAGTCACAGTGCTGCAACCACGATCCACAGCTCAGTCACAGTGCTGCAACCACGATCCACAGCTCAGTCACAGTGCTGCAACCACGATCCACAGCTCAGTCACAGCGATCCACAGCTCAGTCACAGTGCTGCAACCGCGGTCCACAGCTCTGTCACAGTGCTGCAACCACGATCCACAGCTCAGTCACAGTGCTGCAACCACGATCCACAGCTCAGTCACAGCGATCCACAGCTCAGTCACAGTGCTGCAACCACGATCCACAGCTCAGTCACAGCGATCCACAGCTCAGTAACAGCGATCCACAGCTCAGTCACAGTGCTGCAACCACGATCCACAGCTCAGTCACAGTGCTGCAACCACGATCCACAGCTCAGTCACAGCGATCCACAGCTCAGTCACAGCGCTCCACAGCTCAGTCACAGTGCTGCAACCACGATCCACAGCTCAGTCACAGCGATCCACAGCTCAGTCACAGTGCTGCAACCACGATCCACAGCTCAGTCACAGTGCTGCAACCACGATCCACAGCTCAGTCACAGTGCTGCAACCACGATCCACAGCTCTGTCACAGTGCTGCAACCACGATCCACAGCTCAGTAACAGCGATCCACAGCTCAGTCACAGCGTCCACAGCTCAGTCACAGCGATCCACAGCTCAGTCACAGTGCTGCAACCACGATCCACAGCTCAGTCACAGTGCTGCAACCACGGTCCACAGCTCTGTCACAGTGCTGCAACCACGGTCCACAGCTCAGTCACAGTGCTGCAACCACGATCCACAGCTCAGTCACAGCGATCCACAGCTCAGTCACAGCGATCCACAGCTCAGTCACAGCGATCCACAGCTCAGTCACAGTGCTGCAACCACGATCCACAGCTCAGTCACAGTGCTGCAACCACGGTCCACAGCTCAGTCACAGTGCTGCAACCACGATCCACAGCTCAGTCACAGCGATCCACAGCTCAGTCACAGTGCTGCAACCACGATCCACAGCTCAGTCACAGTGCTGCAACCACGGTCCACAGCTCAGTCACAGTGCTGCAACCACGGTCCACAGCTCAGTCACAGTGCTGCAACCACGATCCACAGCTCAGTCACAGCGATCCACAGCTCTGTCACAGTGCTGCAACCACGATCCACAGCTCTGTCACAGTGCTGCAACCACCATCCACAGCTCAGTCACAGCGATCCACAGCTCAGTCACAGTGCTGCAACCACGAACCACAGCTCAGTCACAGTGCTGCAACCACGATCCACAGCTCAGTCACAGTGCTGCAACCACGATCCACAGCTCAGTCACAGTGCTGCAACCACGATCCACAGCTCAGTCACAGCGATCCACAGCTCAGTCACAGTGCTGCAACCACGATCCACAGCTCAGTCACAGTGCTGCAACCACGGTCCACAGCTCAGTCACAGTGCTGCAACCACGATCCACAGCTCAGTCACAGTGCTGCAACCACGATCCACAGCTCAGTCACAGCGATCCACAGCTCAGTCACAGTGCTGCAACCACGATCCACAGCTCAGTCACAGTGCTGCAACCACGGTCCACAGCTCAGTCACAGTGCTGCAACCACGGTCCACAGCTCAGTCACAGTGCTGCAACCACGGTCCACAGCTCAGTCACAGCGATCCACAGCTCAGTCACAGTGCTGCAACCACGATCCACAGCTCTGTCACAGTGCTGCAACCACGGTCCACAGCTCTGTCACAGTGCTGCAACCACGATCCACAGCTCTGTCACAGTGCTGCAACCACTATCTACAGCTCAGTCATCGTTCTGCACAGCGCTGCACAACTCTGTCACTACACACCACATACACAAGGGGGTTTGGCAGCCATCTTGAATCAGAACAGCTAGTCAGTTGTAGATGGACATTTATTGGTGACTCTGAGGGTTTCATTAGGATCTGTGCAGGAATTCATGAGATATTCAGCTAAAGTTACAGACAAATAAACTTACACGCAGGTGAAAACAACATGCCCTGCTCTTAACTGGCAGGTAATAATCAGTTAGCTTAGTAATTGATTTTTTTCTTGATAAGTATAAACACACATGGCTTGTTGCACTACGAAGCTGCAGCCAGTAAGATAAAGTTTAATGTAACTGATGATTCCACAGCGGCGACGGCACCATGGGCGTCTTCAATATCAAGCGACGGCGGTTTGAGCTGCTGTCCGAGTACCAGAGTGGAGATCTGACCTCGGTGGTGCTGATGAAACGAGGAAAGAAGGTGGTTTGTGGCTCCAGCGAGGGGACCATTTACATCTTTAACTGGAATGGCTTCGGAGCCACGAGTGACCGCTTCGCTCTCAAGGCTGAGTCGGTGGACTGCATCGCCCCGATTACAGACAGCATCATGTGCACCGCGTCCATGGACGGGTACATCCGGTAGGTCGGACTAGGGTCGGCTTTACTTTACAGACACATGTCTTTTAGCTGTGTTTGATCTGTTAAATCGTTCTGATGCATGTTTCAGCAAGACTTTAAGTCCTCGAGCTACTATCCTGCAGATGTTCCTCTAACACAGCTGGTTTGGATGACTGGCCTCTGCAAAACTTGTTGACATGATGGGGAGGTAATTAAATCCTTTCAATCAGGTGTGTTGGAGCTGATAAACATCTAGAACATGCAGGATAGTGGCCCTTGAGGACTGAAGTTTGATGCTCCTGCTACGTTTGTGTTGTTTCATTTCAGTCCACCATTATGGGTTGTTGTCTCTAACATGGTCCTCCTGTCTTCTGTCAGAGCTATCAACCTGCTTCCCAACCGGGTCATCGGATGTATCGGTCAACATGTTGGAGAACCCATTGAAGAGATCACTACATCCTGGGATTCTCACTTCCTGGTCAGCTGTGCTCACGACCAACTAATCAAGTTTTGGGACATTACAGCTTTACCGAAAATGACAGTTAATGAATACCGCAAGAGGAAGAAGAAAGACGGGCGGATGAAGTCACTTACCAAGAAGGCCCTTGGTGATAATGACTTCTTCTCTGGCCTAGTGGAGGAGACTGAACAGAAGGAGGAAGATGATGAAGAAGAGGATGACAGTGACAGTGGCAGTGATTAAAACTCTGCTGTTCCTTTACTCCTGAACTTTTCTGAATGCAGGTTTTTACGGTGGTTTTCAACCAAAAGGTCTCCTTGTCTTTAGACCTGGTGCTGCAGGGGCAGGTTCTACACCTTAAAGCCCAGCAACTCTGGAGATGTAGCTATCAGTGACTTTAGAAATTAAAATGTAAGTCCCTCACAGACGTGTTGTGGGACACCGAAGACACCCTTTAAAGTTTGATGGAGCCTGGATGCTTTCATATCACATTCTGCTGAATGTTATTCAGGCTGAACAATGTTTAGTTGCTTGTTTTTAACATTAGAAACATATTCTGATGTTTGGTGTCACGACAAAATTTCAATTATTGTGTATAAAAACAATTCCCACCCAGCAGACAGAAAGTAAGACATTTTAAAAGTCAAACATGAGAATAAGAGATGTAATAACTTTTGTACCAAAGGTGCCAAATACCTGTGAAACTATGTTCAGTCTTAATGTACATCCAGATTATTGCTTGGCACATACGTATTATATATATTTACACAGTCAGTCTGGTTTAGATGCAGGAAAATAATGTGAAACTGAAGCCAGTCTGAGAGAAGCGCCACCCAGTGGTTGGCTGCAGTACTGGTTTTAAGTCCCGCATCCATGTAAATGAGTGGGACATTGTCCAGATTACAAAAATAAAATATACATCAAATAATTTTTTCAGGTGTTTGACTCTTGTTGATTTGCATAGTTGTTAGCCTCCTGTTGAAATGACATATATTAACTTGTATGCATACATGTCAACTTTGAGAACTCAGAATTAGGGAGACAGACACTGAAATTCGGGAGTCTACCAGGAAAATCGGGAGAGTTGATATGTATGCGTACGTATGTTTAGCTGTAATTGGTTATTTGATGCTTAAAAACACCACAGTTGTGTGCAGTAGAGTAGGTGGGACTTTCAGGCAGATTCTACATGGTAGCATCCATAAAGACAAAACTTTATTGAAAGAAAAAAGACAGCCAGGTGTTGTTTCTCTTTTAGATCGATAGTGACTGAGTGTTCTATAAAAGTTTTCCTTCTGGTTAAATCCTAAACTTTACATTATAAATAATGAATTGTAATTGAATGAGTGCACAGTAGGGTAAGACAAGGTGCTTCCCTACTGTGTTACATGAAGGTATTTTTCATGCACCTAAGACCTGAACAGGTGTGGAAGCGTGGAGTGTGGAAAAGGAGCCCAATTTTCCTTTGAATAAATCATATTTTACAACATGTCCCTCATTTTTCCCATTAATCTATTATAAACTACTGATTACTATTATAAACGACCTTGAGTGCCAAGAAAGGTGCCTAGAAATAAAATGTATTATTATTACTGCAGGAATACTTGTATTCCTGGCAGAGTATTACAAGAAATATATATAAATTAAATCCCTATTTCAAACATTGTTATGAAGCTAAAAGGTTTTGAAAGCAGGTTAAAATATTCATGTGATCACACAGCAGCTCTAAACAATCACATTTGTCCAGAAAACAGATGGTACAAGCCACGCCCCTTTTGGTTGGTACAGTCCAAGCGCAGGCGGGAAAACGTTCCACGTGACTTGTGACGTTCAGACTGGTCAACATGGCGACGAGCAGGAGTACGTAGCTTAGTAACAGAAGCCTCCTTTCATTGTGCGTCAAGAAGACCGACTTTTGTCCTTTAGGTGAGCCTGCAAATCCAGAACCAGGCCGAACCTGACCCAGACCCAAGTCGAGTCCGTACAGTTAGTTGTTGTTAGCTTCCGGCGTGGGTTTATTTGTAAACAATGGATCAGCGTGCTGCTCAAAACGAAACTGCTGAGTTATTGTGAAAGGTTTTACTAAATGCTAGTAATTCTCTGCATGGAAGACGGTAATATACCCCGAGTGACTGGTCCGTGTTTATCCTCCATATTTCATCTGGTTTAAACAATATTTTACCTGACGTCACCATGAGGGCTGTAAACAGTTCGGCCCGAGGTTCGAGATCTGATGAAGTTCCTGATAAATAAACTGATGATTCAGATCAGCAGCTGTTATGGGGTCACTGCTGGGTTTAAAAGGTACCTACGGGAGGGTCCACTTCTGGTATTGTTCTGATCCAGGAACGATTAGTTCATGTCATTCAGAAAGTCACACAGCGTTACCACAGACCTGATCACCATCTCATTATTTAAACTGCTTTCTGGGACTTGTTTATTTGTGGTTCCTCGTGCATTTGTTTCATATGAATGCTCAGTATTTACAGATGTTTTACTCGGATGTGGTTTGTTCATACAGATACTTGTGTGGGTTGCTGCTGACATCTTTGGAACAGAAACACAGATTGTATCAGTGTTTTCATGTCTAGATTAAATCTGTGAGGATCACTGATGTAAATATCTGTTTCAGTTTTCTTTGAGTTGTTCTGCGTGAGCTGTGGAGCTGCAGGATGGCGGGAAAAAACAATGACAGCTTCAAATCTGGTGACCTGGTGTTTGCTAAGATGAAGGGTTTTCCTCACTGGCCTGCCAGGGTAAATAAACACACTCAGACTTTAGATGTTCTCATGCAGCTGCTCTGAAACTGAACAGTCTGGCGTGTCTGTGTTTGCAGATCTGTAAGGCGGAGGATGGGTACAGGAAGCGAGTCCCAGTCTACTTCTTTGGGACCCATCAGATGTACGTAACACTGCCACCAACCAGCTGCATCATGTTCTCTCCTGCTCTGACTCAACTCTGGTCTATCTGTTCTCAGAGGTTACGTCACACCAGAGAACGTTGTGCCGTACGCCGGCAACAAGTTGAAGTACGGCAGCGGCGTCCGCATCAGAGGCTTCACCGAGGGCATGTGGGAGATCCAGAACACGCCTGGACTCGGCAGCAAACTCAAAGTCAGTCCTTAACTACCTGTCTGCTTTGTTAGTCGTCATGGTAACCAGCTGATGTGTGTTTGGTGCAGTAACAACAAACTAGAGGAACCTGGTTCTGACACGTTTATCAACCACTGTTTAGTTTTACACCTCTGCACACCTGGAGGTTAACGACCTTATGGGACATCACAAGGAGTTCTGTTAGTTTGATTCTTTGGTTCTGACCTGCTGTACTTTCTCTGCTCTGTCTGCTCAGGTACCAGGAAAGACCAACACTAATACAACACCTGCTAAAACTTCTGCACCTGAAGCTACACCTTCTAAACTGGTTTCTCCAACCAAAACGTCTCATGATAAGCTTAAGGACGGCTCCAGTCCCAGTAGATCTGAACCTGACGGTAAACCGGCTGCTGCAAGACACACTCCATGCAAAGTTTCAGGTGAAAAGGACACGGCTGTGAGAACTACCACAAGATCATCAGCTAGATTAGCTCCAGATAAATCCACAGAGTCCGGACAGATCAGAGAAACTGAAGAACATGCTGCAGCTACGAGAAGCAGAAGGTCAGCGATCGGCGGTCTGTCAGCAGATGGACGTACCAGTGAAAAGACTCCAGCAGAGGTTAAAATGGAGGTAAGAACTTTCTCTGAGAGCACAGGTAGATGAGTCCTCCATCTAGTGTGGAACGATAGCACTCTGTCAAGAAACTGCAGTTGTTAGTTGGGATGTTGTTAGAGGAAAACAGATGTTTTTTGTGTCTCCTCAGACGAGATCAAACACAGTCTCAGCAGCTGAAACGGCTCCCGACAAAAAAACTGCTTCTGGAAATGAAACCGAGAGCAGCGATGAAGCTGCAGTGACGACATCAGCTTCCAAAGCAGCTGGAGTACCAGCAGCTTCCAGCTCGACGGACTCGAGGGAAGTTGCAGGTCGGGTTTCGACCCGCAGCAGACGGACAGATTCTAAGGTAACGACACGGTCTGTCACAATCACTTCAATTCAGTTTATTTATACAACATCAGTTTACATCATTAATCATTTGAAGGTCTCCATCAGTTCATATCAACACTTCAGATTAGTAGTCAGTTTTATACAAACATATAGATCAGCTGTAAATAATCAGATACTGTAAGTCACTTTGCTGCATGAAGCTGCATTTACAATGTAAACACAGGTAATATGGATGAATGTGTGTATTTATTACAGATGAAGGTAAAGTGTCAAACTCTAATCAAATCTGATAATTGAGAGTCAGTCAATTGAGCCAAAATTTACTGAAGTACTAAACTACGATTTGGTACTTCTACTGAGTGAGTGTTAATCAGCTACTTGCTCTTTTACATTACAATTACAATAGAGTAGTATTTTAAAAAATCACATGTTTTAAATCCAGAGACAAATACAAATACAACCTCTGTCCAAAAACCAACAGCCTCTGTCCAAAAACCAACAGCCTCTGTCCAAAAACCAACAGCCTCTGTCCATAAGCCAACAGCCTCTGTCCAAAAACTAACAGCCTCTGTCCAAAAACCAACAGCCTCTGTCCAAAAACCAACAGCCTCTGTCCAAAAACCAACAGCCTCTGTCCATAAACCAACAACCTCTGTCCAAAAACCAACAACCTCTGTCCATAAACCAACAACCTCTGTCCATAAACCAACAACCTCTGTCCATAAACCAACAACCTCTGTCCATAAACCAACAACCTCTGTCCATAAACCAACAACCTCTGTCCAAAAACCAACAGCCTCTGTCCATAAACCAACAACCTCTGTCCAAAAACCAACAGCCTCTGTCCATAAACCAACAACCTCTGTCCATAAACCAACAACCTCTGTCCATAAACCAACAACCTCTGTCCAAAAACCAACAGCCTCTGTCCATAAACCAACAACCTCTGTCCAAAAACCAACAACCTCTGTCCAAAAACCAACAGCCTCTGTCCATAAACCAACAACCTCTGTCCAAAAACCAACAGCCTCTGTCCATAAACCAACAACCTCTGTCCATAAACCAACAACCTCTGTCCATAAACCAACAACCTCTGTCCATAAACCAACAGCCTCTGTCCAAAAACCAACAGCCTCTGTCCATAAACCAACAACCTCTGTCCAAAAACCAACAGCCTCTGTCCATAAACCAACAACCTCTGTCCATAAACCAACAACCTCTGTCCATAAACCAACAACCTCTGTCCATAAACCAACAGCCTCTGTCCAAAAACCAACAGCCTCTGTCCATAAACCAACAACCTCTGTCCATAAACCAACAACCTCTGTCCATAAACCAACAACCTCTGTCCATAAACCAACAACCTCTGTCCAAAAACCAACAACCTCTGTCCAAAAACCAACAACCTCTGTCCAAAAACCAACAGCCTCTGTCCATAAACCAACAACCTCTGTCCAAAAACCAACAACCTCTGTCCATAAACCAACAACCTCTGTCCATAAACCAACAACCTCTGTCCATAAACCAACAGCCTCTGTCCAAAAACCAACAACCTCTGTCCATAAACCAACAACCTCTGTCCAAAAACCAACAGCCTCTGTCCATAAACCAACAGCCTCTGTCCAAAAACCAACAGCCTCTGTCCATAAACCAACAACCTCTGTCCATAAACCAACAACCTCTGTCCATAAACCAACAACCTCTGTCCATAAACCAACAACCTCTGTCCAAAAACCAACAGCCTCTGTCCAAAAACCAACAACCTCTGTCCAAAAACCAACAGCCTCTGTCCAAAAACCAACAGCCTCTGTCCAAAAACCAACAGCCTCTGTCCAAAAACCAACAGCCTCTGTCCATAAACCAACAACCTCTGTCCATAAACCAACAGCCTCTGTCCTAAAACCAACAGCCTCTGTCCATAAACCAACAACCTCTGTCCAAAAACCAACAGCCTCTGTCCATAAACCAACAACCTATGTCCATAAACCAACAACCTCTGTCCATAAACCAACAACCTCTGTCCATAAACTAACAACCTCTGTCCAAAAACCAACAACCTCTGTCCAAAAACCAACAGCCTCTGTCCAAAAACCAACAGCCTCTGTCCAAAAACCAACAACCTCTGTCCAAAAACCAACTACCTCTGTCCAAAAACCAACAACCTCTGTCCAAAAACCAACAGCCTCTGTCCATAAACCAACAACCTATGTCCAAAAACCAACAACCTCTGTCCATAAACTAACAACCTCTGTCCAAAAACCAACAACCTCTGTCCAAAAACCAACAGCCTCTGTCCATAAACTAACAACCTCTGTCCAAAAACCAACAACCTCTGTCCATAAACCAACAACCTCTGTCCATAAACCAACAGCCTCTGTCCAAAAACAGGGTCATGTGACACATCAAACTTATTGGTAATTTCATAAGAAAAACAATGGTGTGCTTGGTTTTAATGTAACTTTATTCTTTCATGAGTTATTTACAAGTTTCTGACCACTTATAAAATGTGTTCAATGTGCTGCCCATTGTGTTAGATTGTAAATGCAACCCTCTTCTCCCACTCCTCACACACTGATAGCAACACCGCAGGAGAAATACCAGCACAGGCTTCCAGTATCCGTAGTTTCAGATGCTGCACATCTTGTATCTTCACACCATAGACAATTACCTTCAGATGACCCCAAAGATAAAAGTCTAAGGGGGTCAGATCGGGAGACCTTGGGGGCCATTCAACTGGTCCATGACGACAAATCCACTTTCCAGGAAACTGTTCATCTAGGAATGCTCGGACCTGACACCCATAATGTGGTGGTGCACCATCTTGGTAGAAACACTCAGGAAACGTGCTTCAGTGCATAAAGAGGGAAACACACACATCATGTAGTTATTTCAAATATCCAGTGGCCTTGAGGTTTCCATTGATGAAGAATGGCCCCACTATCTCTGTACCTTATATACCATCACTTGTTTTGTTCCAACAGTCTTAGAGGATCTATCCAGTGTGGGTTAGCGGTGGTTTTGTTTGTTAACTTCACCATTCACATAAACGTTTGCCTCATCACTGAACAAAATCTTCTGTGTGAACTGAGGGTCCTGTTCCAATTTTCTGTACGCCGATCTGGGTCATCCTCGTTGAGATGCTGCAGTAGCTGAAGTTTGTAAGGGTGCCATTTGTGAGTAGCTAATATCCACCGAAGGGATGTTCGACTAATGCCACTCTCCAGTGACATGCGGCTCTTGCTACGCTGTGGGCTCTTGCTACGCTGTGGGCTCTTGCTACGCTGTGGGCTCTTGCTACGCTGTGGGCTCTTGCTACGCTGTGGGCTCTTGCTACGCTGTGGGCTCTTGCTACGCTGTGGGCTCTTGCTACGCTGTGGGCTCTTGCTGAATGAAGCTAGGACAGCCACTGATGTTTCTTCATTAGTGACAGTTTTCATGCGTCCACATTTTGGCAAATCCAACACTGAACCAGTTTCACGAAACTTAGCAAGCAGTTTGCTAACTGTAGCATGGGAGATGGGTGCTACTACTACTACTACTACTACTACTACTACTACTGTCATTTAGCAGACGCTTTTATCCAAAGCGACTTACATTGAGAGAACATACAAGCAAGAGATCAAAGAGAAGGAAAAAAATATAAGGAGGCGGACTGTTTGGAGTCCAGTTTAATTCCGACGCTGAAACATCAAGTGTATCAATTTTTTTTTTTTTTTTTTTTTTCTCGTAGGGTGTCTTGCAGTGAAATGACCTGGTTACTGCGTTCACCAGATATCAACACAATTTCGATCCGCTCCTCACGTGTTAACCTCTTCGACATGTCAATGGCTGTAAACAAAGATAAACTTGTAAATAACTCATGAAAGAATAAAGTTACGTTAAAACCAAGCACACCATTGTTAGATCCAAGATGGCCGACTTCAAAATGGCCACCATGGTCACCACCCATCTTGAAAAGTTTGCCCCCTCACATATACTAATGTGCCACAAACAGGACGTTAATATCACCAACCATTCTCATTTTATTAAGGTTTATCCATATAAATGGCCCACCCTGTACTTTGATGCTGATATCAGTATCTGAGTGATGATCATTTTTTGTTTTGCTTTCTTTTAGCTGAATAATATTCCTGCTGTGACAACTACTGGCAAGAGGAGGAAAGAGGAGGAAGAAGAGGAGATCCGAGAGGTGAAACGGAAGAAAGAGTTGGAAGTTGAGAAGGAAGTACAGAAGAAAACCAAGGGTATCAGTGAAGTGAAGGAAGAAGAGACAACAGAGGGAAAGACATCAGAAAGTAGAGGGTCAAAAAGAAAAAAAGAGGAAGAAAAGAATGAAGAAGAGAGAGAGAAAATAAAGACAGTGAGAACTGATAAAGAGGAGAAAACAGAGGGAATGAAGACAAGGGGAGCTGAGAAAGATGAGAAAACAACGAAGGATGAAATCGAGGTAATACAGACAAGGAGGACTGAGAAAACAGAGGGAATGAAAACAAGAAGAGCTGAGAAAGAGAAGGAGGAAACAGAGGGAATACTGTCTAATAAAACTGAGAAAGGGAAGATAACTGAAGAAAAACCAGAGGGAATGAGGACAAGAAAACCTGAAAATAAGGAACAGATGCATGTAGAGGAAAACAAAACAAAACAAGATGAAAAGAAAATAGAGACGTCCAAAAAAGACATACGCAAAGACATCAAAGGAAGAACAACCGCAGAAAAGAAGCTGCAGAAAACAGTCAAGGATGTTGGAGAAGAACAGAAAAGACTGAGGAGGGAGGAGAGCCAAGAAACAAAGAGAAAAAGGGTGGAGACAGAAGCACTGAATGAAAGAAAACAGGTTGAGGGTGTGAAAGCAGGAGAAAAGTCAAGTGGACCAGGGGACGGGGGACAGAAGAAAAGACTAAAGTCTGAAGGAGAGATAGCAGAAGAGGAAAAGAAGGAAGACAAGGTAATGTAGTGTTTTATATTTACTGTTCTGTGGTGCACAGCAGTGTTAGCTGACATCAAGTTCTCCAAAAAAAATCTTTATTCACTCGTCACTGTTTCACATGTAAAGCCTCAGGAGCAAAGACAATATGAAAAGGATGTCTGGTCTGACATAGAGTGCTTGTTCTAATGGCACCTCAGGATGATCTATCAAGCATTCTACATGGCCACGATGCTAACAATATAAACACGCTACATGCCCATGATGCTAACAATATAAACACGCTACATGCCCATGATGCTAACAATATAAACACGCTACATGCACATGATGCTAACAATATAAACACGCTACATGCCCATGATGCTAACAATATAAACACGCTACATGCTGACGATACAGTATAAACATGCTACATGACCACGATGGTGATGATATGAACATGCTACATGCTGATGATATAAACACGCTACATACCCAAGATGCTAACAATATAAACACGCTACATGCTGATAATATAAACATGCTACATGCCCAAGATGCTAACAATATAAACACGCTACATGCCCAAGATGCTAACAATATAAACACGCTACATGCTGACGATATAAACGTGCTACATGACCACGATGGTGATGATATGAACATGCTACATGCTGATAATATAAACACGCTACATGTCCAAGATGCTAACAATATAAACACGCTACATGCTGACGATATAAACACGCTACATGGCCACGATGCTGACGATATAAACACGCTACATGGCCACGATGCTGACGATATAAACACGCTACATGGCCACGATGCTGACGATATAAACACGCTACATGCCCACGATGCTGACGATATAAACACGCTACATGGCCACGATGCTGACGACATAAACACGCTACATGGCCACGATGCTGACGACATAAACACGCTACATGGCCACGATGCTGACGACATAAACACGCTACATGGCCACGATGCTGACGATATAAACACGCTACATGGCCACGATGCTGACGATATAAACACGCTACATGGCCACGATGCTGACGACATAAACACGCTACATGGCCACGATGCTGACAATATAAACACGCTACATGGCCACGATGCTGACGATATAAACACGCTACATGGCCACGATGCTGACGACATAAACACGCTACATGCTGATAATATAAACACGCTACATGTCCAAGATGCTAACAATATAAACACGCTACATGCTGACGATATAAACACGCTACATGGCCACGATGCTGACGATATAAACACGCTACATGGCCACGATGCTGACGATATAAACACGCTACATGGCCACGATGCTGACGATATAAACACGCTACATGGCCACGATGCTAACGATATAAACACGCTACATGGCCACGATGCTGACGATATAAACACGCTACATGGCCACGATGCTGACGATATAAACACGCTACATGCCCATGATGCTAACGATATAAACACGCTACATGGCCACGATGCTAACGATATAATTACACTACATGCTCATGATGGTGTTTGTCTCACACAGCGACAGCACAGCCTGGCAGCTAGGAGGGAGAGCTTGCTGAAGTCTCTAAGAGGTCTTCTGAAGACGAAGGAGACTACGAAGACTATCACCCAGTAAGCTGGATGAGACACTTCACTAGTCTGTATCACTCAAATGGAATATTTCAATTTGTTCTGACTGAATGTTTTCTCAGGAGAGTCAGAGAGGAAGAAGACACCACTGAAAAGAAGACAACTAAAGGAAGTGGAGTGGAAAAAGAGATCAGAAACAAAGTGACAGGACACAAGAAACAAGATGAAGAGAGGACAAAGACAGAGAACAAAACTGAGACGAAACAAATTGCTGAAAAAATGTCTACCCGGAAGTCAACAGCTGAGAAGAAAAAATATGACGAAAAGAGAAATGAATCAGCAGAACGGATCAAAGAAAGCAGCTACAAAGACAAGATGTCCACCAGGAAGTCAACAGCAGAGACGAAACCAGAGGAGAAAAGCAGTGAACCATCAAAGGTTAAAGAAAGCAGAAAAGAGATGGAAGAAAAGAAAGAGTTGAAGCAAAAGACAACAGGAGGGAAAATAGAAGAAGTAAAAAAGGATGATGACAAGGCATCGAGAAGAAAGAAAGAAACGGATCAGAAGGAAGAGAAGATGTCCACCCGAGGGTCAACAGCTGAGAAGAAATCAGACCTGAAGAAGAACAATCAGAAGACAGAAGAAAATCAGCTGAAGATGGAGGACAAGACAAAGAACGAGGGAGAGAAGAAAGGAGAAGATAATAAACTGGATGAAACACAGCAACAGAAAGAGCAAAGAAAAATCATTGGAAAGATTGTAAAAGCTGCTCAGGGAATGAAAATCCATGTGAAGAGGATTGTAGCAACGACAGTGGAGGAGGAGAAGAAGAAGAAGGTGGAGGAGGAGGAGGACAAGAAGGTGGAGGAGGAGAAGAAGAAGAAGGTGGAGGAGGAGGAGGACAAGAAGGTGGAGGAGGAGGAGGACAAGGAGGAGGAGGAGGAGAGGAAGAAGAAGATGGAGGAGGAGAAGAAGAAGAAGGTGGAGGAAGAGAAGAAGAAGGTGGAGGAGGAGAAAAAGAAAAAGGAGGAAGAGGAGAAGAAGAAGGTGGAGGAGGAGGAGGACAAGAAGGTGGAGGAGGAGGAGGACAAGGAGGAGGAGGAGGAGAAGGTGGAGGAGGAGAGGAAGAAGAAGATGGAGGAGGAGAAGAAGAAGAAGGTGGAGGAAGAGAAGAAGAAGGTGGAGGAGGAGAAAAAGAAAAAGGAGGAAGAGGAGAAGAAGAAGGTGGAGGAGGAGAAAAAGAAGGTGGAGGAGGAGGCGAGTAAGAAGAAGGAGGAGGAGGAGAGGAAGAAGAAGATGGAGGAGGAGAGGAAGAAGAAGGAGGAGGAGGAGAGGAAGGAAGAGCAAATGGATACGACGGAAGAAGAGGCCAAAAGACTTTCTGAAAAAGTGAAAAGAGGAAGCACTGAGGAGGAGGAGGATGACCTGAAGGTTAAAGAAGACTCAGAGACACAGGATAAAAGAGACGAAGAGAAAAAACAAAAAAACCCTAGAGCCAGGGATGCAACGCCAAGAAAACCTGAACAGGAGCAGAAAGTTCCAGACAGGAAGAAGGAAACAGAAACAGAGAGAATAACACGATCACAGAGAAAAAAACAAGAAGATTCACAAGAGAAAGATGAACACGGAACACAGAAGAAGACTGAACCAGAGAGGAAAAGTAAAACCATCAAAGCTGAGAGTTCATCTCAGGTTGAGTCCACAACGGGGGGGCAGGATGAGAACAAGAAGACCGAAAAGGAAATGAAAACACAAACAGAGCCGGTAGAGCAGAAGAAGAGTTCAATGGTGACTCTGACAGACTCAACGCTGCACAAAATCCATGGAGACATCAGGATTTCTCTGAAGACAGGCAGTCCTGTAAGACACACACACACACACACAGACACACACACAGACACACACACACAAGTGTGTTTTGGTATCCTTATGGGGACCGTCCATTGACTTCCATTGATTTTAGTAACTAGATTTATACCTAACCCAAACCCTTTTACTAACCTTAACCATTACTGATCTATAACTAACCCTAAGACTAACTAAAACTCTATTCACACCATACCTATAAACCTAACCCCTAACCCTAAAAAGGGGAGTCCCCCCCATGGGGACCAGGCTTCGGTCCCCACAAGAACCCTCGGACCCCAGAAAGATAGTAAAAGTCAGGAAACTGGTCCCCAGGAGGTCAGAAATACAAACCCACACACACACACACACACACACACACACACACACACCAGTGTGTTTTGGTATCCTTATGGGGACCGTCCATTGACTTCCATTAATTTTAGTAACTAGATTTATACCTAACCCAAACCCTTTTACTAACCTTAACCATTACTGATCTATAACTAACCCTAAGACTAACTAAAACTCTATTCACACCATACCTATAAACCTAACCCCTAACCCTAAAAAGGGGAGTCCCCCTCATGGGGACCAGGCTTCGGTCCCCACAAGAACCCTCGGACCCCAGAAAGATAGTAAAAGTCAGGAAACGGGTCCCCAGGAGGTCAGAAATACAAACCCACACACACACACACACACACACACACACACACACACACACACACACACACACTCAGCTTCTCAGACACTCTGTGTGGTTTCAGGACATCAGGAAGTGTCTGGAGGCGTTGGACCAGCTCAGTATGCTCTATGTGACATCTCAACACGTCCAGAGACACAGTGAACTCGTCGCCACACTCAGAAAGGTAAACAGCAAAACACTTCACCTAATAAACAATAATAACAAACACAAGGACACAATAATCAGAGACTATAATGAACGACAAAGACAGCATGGTGACGGTACGTCAGTCTTACAGTTTCTGGTTATTTCTTAAGTATTAACCAGTAATATGAAACATTTTATATCTAAAAAACATCAGGAAACACTGATTAACAGACCTTTCAATCTGTCTGGGTTAAAATCCGGTTGGTTCCGTCTCCTACCATCAGGATGCTTCGTCAGCAGCTTGTTCATATTCATTATTCAAATTTGCTGGACTCTGATTGGCTAACAAACTAGCCTATGAGAGCAAGGTATACTAAATATGTATATTAAACCCTCCAGAGTGGTTTTAGGTTTAATCCACACATTTCTCAGTAATCCTCCTGAATCCTGCGCTCTGAGCAGCTGCTCCACTCTCTCCTGGAAAACCACCTGACTGTAACATAGTGATGTCACAATGTTACACCAGGACCTGCAGATTAAACACACACACCCCGAGCTGCAGAACACTAAACACTAGGGATGGGCCACCCACAACAAAACATGAAAAATGGATCAAGGAGGAGAGAAATTATTTACACGTCCAGACTTCCTGGTTCCATAACGAATCACATGTGAGTCTGCAAGGCTGCCAAGTCTTCAACACAAGCAGCTGGAATTCCACAATGAGCAGCAGCAAAAAGTAAGAAACCACCACATCCTTCTAACTGATCAGCACATGATGGGGCGTTCAAATACACTAAGGAAAACTCAGTGCTGAACAAATTCAAGAGAATCAAAATGAGGATCAACATCAGAACTGGCAACCCAACAGAAACATCAGGGAGGGGGTGAGGGGCTGAAAACAGATGTTTTTTTCTTCATGAACTGCAGGATTTGTGTCAGGATCTAATTCTTACATAAGGACCTTTAAAAGTTGTTGGTGGAGGGAGACTGTGGTTTAGACTTGGACCCCCTTGCATGATGGCACCAAGTCACAGGTGTCTTCTGTCCTTCATGTGAATATTTGTCCCTGTTCATGTGTCTTATCCATGTCATAGAAGCACTAAGGCAGCTGTAATCTTTGTCTGCTAAAGAACGATCCTCATTGTTCTGTTCAGTACTATGAGAACCATGTTCTACGTCTTATTAGACCCTGTACCGACCCACAGAGGGACGGTTTAATAAAGAACCACCACAGCTCTTTGCAAGCACAGTCATGTCTGTACGTGTATGTGTACGTGTGTGTACATGTGTGTACATGTGTGTACGTGTGTACGTGTGTGTACATGTGTGTGTACGTGTGTGTACATGTGTGTACATGTGTGTGTACGTGTGTGTACATGTGTGTACATGTGTGTACGTGTGTGTACGTGTGTGTACATGTGTGTACGTATGTGTACATGTGTGTACGTGTGTGTACATGTGTGTACGTGTGTGTACGTGTGTGTACGTATGTGTACGTGTGTGTACGTGTGTGTACATGTGTGTATGTGTGTGTACGTGTGTGTACGTATGTGTACGTATGTGTACATGTGTGTACGTATGTGTACATGTGTGTACGTATGTGTACATGTGTGTACGTGTGTGTACGTGTGTGTACGTGTGTGTACATGTGTGTACGTGTGTGTACGTGTGTGTACGTGTGTGTACTGTGTGTACGTGTGTGTACGTGTGTGTACGTATGTGTACGTGTGTGTACATGTGTGTACGTGTGTGTACATGTGTGTACGTATGTGTACGTGTGTGTACGTGTGTGTACGTGTGTGTACGTGTGTGTACGTGTGTGTACGTGTGTGTACGTATGTGTACGTATGTGTACATGTGTGTACGTATGTGTACATGTGTGTACGTGTGTGTACGTGTGTGTACGTATGTGTACGTATGTGTACATGTGTGTACGTATGTGTACATGTGTGTACGTATGTGTACATGTGTGTACGTGTGTGTACATGTGTGTACGTGTGTGTACGTGTGTGTACGTGTGTGTACATGTGTGTACGTGTGTGTACGTGTGTGTACGTATGTGTACGTGTGTGTACGTGTGTGTACGTGTGTGTACGTATGTGTACGTATGTGTACATGTGTGTACGTATGTGTACATGTGTGTACGTATGTGTACATGTGTGTACGTGTGTGTACATGTGTGTATGTGTGTGTACGTGTGTGTACGTATGTGTATAAATCAGAACATTCAAACTGAACACTTCAAATACTTGAAACTAGTAAAACTTTAGATTTTCAGTCAGTGTGTGTAAAACCAGCTTCAGTTAAACAGATACGACCACAGAAACTGTTTCTTCATATGGGATTATATTATCTGTCTGTTTATGTGTGTGTGTGTGCACGTGTGTGTGTGCACGTGTGTGTGTGCACGTGTGTAGATGCGATTCTATCGGGAGAACCAGGCCATCATGGATAAAGCCTGCATGCTCTATAACCGCTTCAAGAATGCTTTCCTGGTGGGGGAGGGCGAGGAGGTGGTGAGCTCCGCCTTCCTCCGTTCACTACTGGAGGAGAAGGAGAGGGAGGAGGCACAGAGGGCGGAGCTCTGGAGGGAGAAGGAGAGGAAGGAAGTGGTGCAGGAGGAGACAACACGGTAAACACATCATGTGAGACAGCGTTTCTATTAGAATACAAACATGTTCTTTAGTTTATTAATAATAAAACTATGATACTGATGATAAAACATGAGAAAAGTTTTAGTTAAATCCTGTTAAATACATTTATGTAACATGTAGATAAAAACAGAACACGATCATAAACGTATATATTATTCTCATTAAACATAAACAACATTTCACATATAAATCAGCTGATTTTGAACTCATGATGTTTATAAATCAATTCATTCTTTTTCTTTATTGTTTTACTGTTTTTTGACTAAATTAAAAACAAAGATGGCCGCCACAGCTGATCTTAGCCAAACAAGATGTTCTTTAACTTTGAAACGTAACGACATGAACTCGAACAGCTGATAACGACCCCCCCCCCCCTGTCACACAGGGTGGACTCTACCTGAAACCTGCTGGAGTTTAGGACTGAACCACTTCAGATCTACGGGGGTCCTCTCTCTCCTCCTCCTCTCTGTGTCCTGCTGGCGGCTGTGTGTGATGTCACACCTGTACAGGTGTAAACCAGCTACCTGTTGGTTTCTTCATGTAACTCTACTAGTTAGTGATGAGCATTACCTTCACCTGTTAGACACGAGTCTCACGGTTGAGTTTTACTTCATCAGGTGAAACTTTTTAAAGACACTCGTTTACCTGCTTGTTGTTTTTCTTCTTTGGATCAAAGTTTTTATCTTTTGTGTAAAAACTCTCCTGATACTTTATGTTGTAGTTCTCAGACAGTGTTTGTAGAAGAAGGGGCTGATGGGAAATGTGGTTCTTGTAAATAAGACGTGATGCTTCAGCCTCCACAGAACGTTTAAATCCTGCTCAGATCCACATGTTTCTTTGTAACATCTGTACAGAAACATTTAGATTTTATTCTTTTGAATTTTACAGATGTTTTTTAACTGGCTGCTGTTTTTTGTTTTTTTTTTGCACGTTTGTAAATATGTGAATCTGTTTTTTTATTATAAAAATGAGACCCATTAACAAACTTACCAAAATGCCTTTTGTCTCGTTATTTAATTTACTGTGTAATTATTTAGAGTCAAATAGGATTTTAATTAATAATTACAGATGTTCTACAGCTCAAACATCTGGATTTCTTTCAAAACTCAGGTCTGACCCGTAAGGCTTCGGTACTCGGGTCTGACCCGTAAGGCTTCGGGACTCGGGTCTGACCCTTAAGGCTTCGGGACTCGGGTCTGACCCGTAAGGCTTCGGGACTCGGGTCTAACCCGTAAGGCTTCGGGATTCGGGTCTGACCCGTAAGGCTTCGGGACTCGGGTCTGACCCGTAAGGCTTCGGGACTCGGGTCTGACCCGTAAGGCTTCGGGACTCGGGTCTGAACCGTAAGGCTTCGGGACTCGGGTCTGACCCGTGAGGCTTCGGGATTCGGGTCTGACCCGTGAGGCTTCGGGATTCGGGTCTGACCCGTAAGGCTTCGGGACTCGGGTCTGACCCGTGAGGCTTCGGGATTCGGGTCTGACCCGTGAGGCTTCGGGATTCGGGTCTGACCCGTGAAGCTTCAAGACTCGGGTCTGACCCGTGAGGCTTCGGGACTCGGGTCAGACCCGTGAGGCTTCGGGATTCGGGTCTGACCCGTAAGGCTTCGGGACTCGGGTCTGACCCGTGAGACTGGAGCTCCAGGACTGTAGCTTCAGTACTCGGAACCAGGATGGAGTAAACATCCGTCACTGGGATTTTTCTCTTTAGAACTGATGCTCCGTGGTGACAGAAGTGATGACATCATCATATTCACCATCCAATCCCTGCTCAGTTGAGGAGGTCATCACCATGGAGACAGGCAGGTGTCTTCCTGTAAAGACAGATTAGACAAATGAAAACCACTAGAGACGTTCTGTTGGCCAGAGCTGTCAATCACTGATTGATTGACGGGTCAGCGATCGATTCAGAACGTTACCTGGAACTCGTCGTTGACATAAAGACACCATGAGGACAGTGGAGATGAAGTATGGACAGAAAACCACCAGGTGGAACACCAGTCTGACCTGGAAGGAGGCTGAGACAGGGGGCGTGGCTACACTGATGGGTGGGGCTGTGGTTGGAGGCTTTTCTGTAAACAGAAACCCACCTGTTCAGGTGACCATGTCCATGAAATCAGGTTTGAAATGAGAGTGAAGCTCCTGACCAGTAACAGAGATCCAGCTGGGTGGAGACGCTCCATGTCCTCCGATCCTACACCTGTAGAGACCTTCATCAGACCTGGAAACATGGAAGATGGTCTTGTTTCCTGTATGATCAGTCCCAATGATGACATCATCTTTATAGAAATCAGCTGGTTGGTTGGAGGGAGGGGTCTTTGATTGACAGCTCAGAGTGATGTCATCTCCCTCCATCACAGGGGGGACAGGACTCTGCAGGATCACTGATCCACCTGGACACAGAGACAAAGTCCAGCATTTCATCCATTTCCACACAACTTCATCAACACTAAGTCCACAGTCTGATTTTACCTGTGACAGTCAGGTTGATGCTGTTACTGGCTCCGCCCCCTCTCTCACACCAGTAAACTCCACTGTCACCTGGGTAGAGGTAATCCATGTTACAGGAGGAACCATCTGGTTTTCCCCATGGATCTCCACACTCAGACTGTCTTCTGGTTTTCTTTCTCCTCAGAGTCCATCCAGCAGAGACGTTGTCCTCCTCACAGCTCAGAGACACAGAGTCTCCTTCAAAGAACTGAGACCTGCTGGGACTCAGAGTCAGACGAGCTGCGAGACCTGAAATGACACAACAGTGATTGTTTCCAGTTATTTATCATGAAAGAAGCTGAGCGTGTGTTAGTTTGTCCCTCAGTAAAGACTGACAGGCTGTTGCTGCTGTCAGACTTGGACCAGATCAGAGAGACGGAGGGACAGAAGACGTTTCCTAACCTTGGTTTGTTGTGCAGCACAGCAGAGAGCTCAGAGCTGAAGAGAGACCACACTCAGGTTAGTTGGAGCTTTAATGAGACTCTGCTGTGT
This sequence comes from Pachypanchax playfairii, assembly GCA_006937955.1. Classification (NCBI taxonomy): domain Eukaryota; kingdom Metazoa; phylum Chordata; class Actinopteri; order Cyprinodontiformes; family Aplocheilidae; genus Pachypanchax; species Pachypanchax playfairii. The sequence goes on from SSNP01000282.1 coordinate 140,811, forward strand.
CTCTCAACATTTACACACATCCAGCAGACGGGACTCACCCAGCAGCATCTGTACAGATGTTGTCTCCATTCTGCAGCTGCTCAGACATCTGATGAAAGACCAGCTCAGCAGGTTCTTCCTCCTCGTTCTGCTCTGTACTCGACAGCGTTGTTGTTTCCTGTTTTAGTTACAACATCAGAGTCATGAATGAAACATGTCATGAAGTAAGAACAGAAGCAACATCTGGAAACAGATCCACACCTGACCTCCCAGCCTAAAGACACGATGCCTTCACTGACACTGTGTAGAGTGTGTATGTGAGATGTTCAGCTGACAGGAAGTCACGTGGCAGCTGTTTGTTCTTTCTGTTTTAACCACTGATTTGTGGTCAGACACTGAAACTAATGAACATAAAACTCCAACACATCAGGAAAACAAAGAATCTGCTGTCTTCTTTAAAGGAGCAATAAGTGAAAATTCATCATTTCCAGTTTGAAAGAATTCAAAATATTCAATGTGAAGCTCTAGATGTGTAATTCCATCTGGAACATAGCATGAGGTCACACACCATCTCTCTGTGTTGATATCGAGCCTCTTGTTTACAAAGGTGGTCTCCTTCCGCGTGCACGTTCGTGCATGTGAAACTCCGCCTCCTTCATGTACTGAGCGAAGGGCCGACACACATTGTTGAAGCGAAATGGCGGAAGGCGGAGCAAAGCGTTCACCTGAAGATGACCGGGAACACATTTCATCACCCAAGAAGCCACGGCCAATGACAAACAAACCAGGATAAACATTGGTCTGGCTTTTCCAAGATGGAGAGCACTGAGAGAACCAGAGAATTTACTGATCTGAGGAACAAAATGAACTTCTGATCACGTTTTTTGGACCTTTTTCTTCTTCTGAAGCTGAAAGTTCTAATTTTCCAGCGGGCCCTGAACGCAGCAGCAGCAGCTTCCTCCTTTGAGACAGGTGAGTTTTCCTCAGTTCTGATTCAGGTGTTGACGGGTTTAGGCTCCTCGTGTCAGACAAGATCATCACCTGTCACCCTGTTGGTGCTTCAAGTGAGACCTGGTCACGTGTTCGGAACCTGTTCGACGCGCTGGTTCTTCAGGATGTTCCACATCACAGTTCTGTTCTCCCTGATCTGGACCGGATCTGTGCTGAGAGCTTCTTCTCTGTGTGAGTTCATCTTGTGAGTTTGATCCGGAGGAAACCCGATCCGATGGGTGGAGCCACAGACTCCGCTCAGGTGTAGAGGGATTGTTCTGTGAATTGTATTTAGTTTCTTATAGACCTTCATCACTAAGAACGGGGGGGGCGGGGCATTGGCACATTCTGTCAGAACAGGTTTACAAAACTCCGTCCAGTCCTTCCTCATGAGGACCGGATCTGCAGAAACCCGCAGCCCTTCTGGTAGAACTGGTTTCTGTTTGCCCCTCCTCCTGTCAGTCAGTCTCTCACGTCCTCAGGACTCCACAGATGTTTGCTGTGTCTCTTTTGGGCCACCGTAGTCAGACTGTAACTCACATCTCCAGCAGATGTAAACAGCTGACATGACAGATCCTTCTATCTGAAGTAAAGCTGTGACATCTGGAAACATCTGGAGTGTTGCTGCTGGTGTGTTGAACTCGTTCCACCCTGTTACAGTTTCCCACTTTAAACTAAAATCAGCTGATGTTGAGAAACAATGGCGTTTTCATCATAGTTTGAAAGTGACCTTGTTACTATAGTAACGGTGAGATGCTGTGAAGTTGTGAAGGACTCATACCAGCTGACATGAAACTGCACAGGTTAGGGCGACATGGTGAACACCTGGAATGTTGATCAGGTGAGGAGTTTCATGTCGGTAGGTGAGAATCCAACATCATCATACATGTTTATGTTCTGACACGCGTGTTCTGACATGTAAAAACCAAGCGCTGGAAGATGGAGGATAACATCACCTCTCCTGTCTGCTTTGTGCTGGTTCTTCTTGTCCTTAGACCAGATCCACATCAGAGTGGTGCTGGGACGGAACGTCACTCTGCCGTGTCAAGCTCCCAACAGGATGAGCCCGGTCCGGTTCCTAGAGTGGAGCAGAACTGACCTGGAAGCAGCTTATGTCCTTCTGTACCGAGGGGACAAGTTTGATCCAGTCTTTCAGCATCCGTCTTTTCTGAACCGAGTGGATCTGCAGGACCAACAGATGAAAGAAGGAGACGTGTCTCTGGTTCTGAAGAACGTGACCACTCACGATAGCGGATCATATGAGTGTCGAGTCGTCCAGACACAATCCACCCGAGAGAAGAGATCAGTGTTGGGTTCAGAACCCGTCATGATCATCCAGCTGAAGGTTGTCTCTCAAGGTGTGTGTGTGTGTGTGTGTGTGTGTGTGTGTGTGTGTGTGTGTGTGTGTGTGTGTGTGTGTGAGAGAGAGAGTGTGTCCCTCCAGGTTAGTGTGTGTGTGCACATGCATGCATGTGTGTCTCTAGGTGTGTGTGTGTGTGTGTCTGCAGGTGTGTGCATGCACATGCATGTGCGTGTGTGTGTGTCTGCAGGTGTGTGCATGCACATGCATGTGGGCTTGCGTGTGTGCGTGTGTGTCTGCAGGTGTGTACATGCACATGCATGTGCGTGTGTGTGTGTCTGCGGGTGTGTGCATGCACATGCATGTGCATGTGGGCTTGCATGTGTGTGCACATGCATGCATGTGTGTCTCTAGGTGTGTGTGTGCATGTGTGTCTGCAGGTGTGTACATGCACATGCATGTGCATGTGGGCTTGCGTGTGTGTGTGTGTGTGGTTGGGTGTGTGTGTGTGTGTGTGTCTGCAGGTGTGTGCATGCACATGCATGTGCGTGTGTGTGTGTCTGCAGGTGTGTGCATGCACATGCATGTGCGTGTGTGTGTGTCTGCAGGTGTGTGCATGCATGCATGTGTCTGTGTGTGTGTGTCTCTAGGTGTGTGTGTCTGTGTGTGTGAGAGAGAGAGTGTGTCCCTCCAGGTTAGTGTGTGTGTGCACATGCATGCATGTGTGTCTCTAGGTGTGTGTGTGCATGTGTGTCTGCAGGTGTGTGCATGCACATGCATGTGCGTGTGTGTGTGTGTCTGCAGGTGTGTGCATGCACATGCATGTGGGCTTGCGTGTGTGTGTGTGTGTGGTTGGGTGTGTGTGTGTGTGTGTGTGTCTGCAGGTGTGTGCATGCACATGCATGTGCGTGTGTGTGTGTCTGCAGGTGTGTGCATGCACATGCATGTGCGTGTGTGTGTGTCTGCAGGTGTGTGCATGCATGCATGTGCATGTGGGCTTGCATGTGTGTGCACATGCATGCATGTGTGTCTCTAGGTGTGTGTGTGCATGTGTGTCTGCAGGTGTGTGCATGCACATGCATGTGCGTGTGTGTGTGTCTGCAGGTGTGTGCATGCACATGCATGTGTGTGTGTGTGTGTCTGCAGGTGTGTGCATGCACATGCATGTGCGTGTGTGTGTGTGTCTGCAGGTGTGTGCATGCACATGCATGTGGGCTTGCGTGTGTGCGTGTGTGTCTGCAGGTGTGTACATGCACATGCATGTGCATGTGGGCTTGCGTGTGTGTGTGTGTGGTTGGGGTGTGTGTGTGTGTGTCTGCAGGTGTGTGCATGCACATGCATGTGCGTGTGTGTGTGTCTGCAGGTGTGTGCATGCACATGCATGTGCATGTGGGCTTGCATGTGTGTGTGTGTGGTTGGGTGTGTGTGTGTGTGTGTGTCTCTAGGTGTGTGTGTCTGTGTGTCTGAGAGAGAGAGTGTGTCCCTCCAGGTGAGTGTGTGTGTGTGTGTGTGTGTGTGAGAGAGAGAGTGTGTCCCTCCAGGTGAGTGTGTGTGTGCACATGCATGCATGTGTGTCTCTAGGTGTGTGTGTGCATGTGTGTCTGCAGGTGTGTGCATGCACATGCATGTGTGTGTGTGTGTGTCTGCAGGGGTGTGCAAGCACATGCATGTGGGCTTGCGTGTGTGTGTGTGTGTGGTTGGGGTGTGTGTGTGTGTGTGTGTCTGCAGGTGTGTGCATGCACATGCATGTGCGTGTGTGTGTGTCTGCAGGTGTGTGCATGCACATGCATGTGCGTGTGTGTGTGTCTGCAGGTGTGTGCATGCACATGCATGTGCATGTGGGCTTGCATGTGTGTGCACATGCATGCATGTGTGTCTCTAGGTGTGTGTGTGCATGTGTGTCTGCAGGTGTGTGCATGCACATGCATGTGCATGTGGGCTTGCATGTGTGTGTGTGTGGTTGGGTGTGTGTGTGTGTGTGTGTCTGCAGGTGTGTGCATGCACATGCATGTGCGTGTGTGTGTGTCTGCAGGTGTGTGCATGCACATGCATGTGCGTGTGTGTGTGTCTGCAGGTGTGTGCATGCACATGCATGTGGGCTTGTGCGTGTGTGTGTGTGTGTGGTTGGGTGTGTGTGTGTGTGTGTGTCTGCAGGTGTGTGCATGCACATGCATGTGCGTGTGTGTGTGTCTGCAGGTGTGTGCATGCACATGCATGTGCGTGTGTGTGTGTCTGCAGGTGTGTGCATGCACATGCATGTGGTGTGTGTGTGTTGGGTGGTGTACTGTGTGTACGTTGTGACTGTGTGTACGTTTGTGTACATGTGTGTACGTATGTGTACATGTGTGTACGTGTGTGTACGTGTGTGTACGTATGTGTATGTGTGTGTACATGTGTGTACATGTGTGTACGTGTGTGTACGTGTGTGTACATGTGTGTGTTCATGTACATGTGTGTAGTGTGTGTACGTGTGTGTACACATGTGTGTACGTGTGTGTACATGTGTGTGTGTACATGTGTGATGTGTGTATGTGTGTGTACATGTGTGTACGTATGTGTATGTGTGTGTACGTGTGTGTACATGTGTGTACATGTCTGTACGTGTATGTGTACCTGTATGTATAATGTGTGTGTATGTGTGTGTACAGTACGTTGTGTACATGTGTGTACGTGTGTGTACTGTGTGTACGTATGTGTGTACATGTGTGTACATGTGTGTACGTGTGTGTACGTGTGTGTGTGTGTACGTGGTGTACGTGTGTGTACATGTGTGTACGTATGTGTACGTGTGTGTACGTGTGTGTACGTGTGTGTACGTGTGTGTACGTGTGTGTACATGTGTGTGTTCATGTGTGTACGTTGTGTACGTGTACGTGTGTGTACATGTGTGTACGTGTGTGTACATGTGTGTACGTGTGTGTACATGTGTGTGTATGTGTGTGTACATGTGTGTACGTGTGTGTACATGTGGTGTACGTGTGTGTACGTGTGTGTACGTATGTGTATGTGTGTGTACATGTGTGTACATGTGTGTACGTGTGTGTACGTGTGTGTACATGTGTGTGTTCATGACGTACGTGTGTGTACGTGTGTGTACGTGTGTGTACATGTGTGTACGTGTGTGTACGTGTGTGTACGTATGTGTACGTGTGTGTACGTGTGTGTACGTGTGTGTACGTAGTACGTGTGTGTACATGTGTGTACGTATGTGTACATGTGTGTACATGTGTGTACGTATGTGTACGTGTGTGTACGTGTGTGTACGTATGTGTACATGTGTGTACGTGTGTGTACGTGTGTGTACGTATGTGTATGTGTGTGTACATGTGTGTACGTATGTGTACATGTGTGTAGTATGTGTAGTTGTGTACGTGTGTGTACGTGTGTGTACGTGTGTGTACGTGTGTGTACGTTGTGTACGTGTGTGTACGTGTACTGTGTGTACGTGTGTGTACATGTGTGTACGTATGTGTACGTATGTGTATGTGTGTACGTTGTGTACATGTGTGTACATGTGTGTAGTGTGGTGTACGTATGTGTACGTGTGTGTACGTGTGTGTACATGTGTGTACGTATGTGTACGTATGTGTACGTGTGTGTACATGTGTGTACGTATGTGTACATGTGTGTACGTGTGTGTACTGTGTGTACGTATGTGTATGTGTGGTGTAGTCTGTACGTGTATGTGTACCTGTATGTATACAGTATGTGTGTGTAGTTGTGACATGTGTGTACATGTGTGTGTTATGTGTTGTGTACGTGTGTGTACGTTGTGTAGTGTGTGTACGTGTGTGTACGTATGTGTACGTATGTGTACATGTGTGTACGTATGTGTACATGTGTGTACGTATGTGTACATGTGTGTACGTGTGTGTATGTGTGTGTATGTGTGTGTACATGTGTGTACGTGTGTGTACATGTGTGTACGTGTGTGTACATGTGTGTGTACGTGTGTGTACGTATGTGTATGTGTGTGTACGTGTGTGTACATGTGTGTACATGTGTGTATGTGTGTGTACGTGTGTGTACATGTGTGTACGGTGTACATGTGTGTACGTGTGTGTACATGTGTGTACGTATGTGTACGTGTGTGTACGTGTGTGTACGTGTGTGTACGTGTGTGTACGTGTGTGTACGTATGTGTACGTGTGTGTACGTGTGTGTACATGTGTGTACGTGTGTGTACGTGTGTGTAGTGTGTATGTATGTGTATGTGTGTGTACGTGTGTGTACGTATGTGTACGTGTGTGTACGTGTGTGTACATGTGTGTATGTGTGTGTACGTGTGTGTGTACATGTCTGTACGTGTATGTGTACCTGTATGTATACATGTGTGTGTATGTGTGTGTACGTGTGTGTACATGTGTGTACATGTGTGTACGTGTGTGTACGTTGTGTACATGTGTGTACGTGTGTGTACGTGTGTGTACGTATGTGTACGTATGTGTACATGTGTGTACGTATGTGTACATGTGTGTAGTACGGTGTGTACATGTGTGTACGTGTGTGTACATGTGTGTACGTGTGTGTACATGTGTGTACGTATGTGTACATGTGTGTACGTGTGTGTACATGTGTGTATGTGTGTGTACGTGTGTGTACGTATGTGTACGTATGTGTACGTGTGTGTACGTATGTGTACATGTGTGTACGTATGTGTACATGTGTGTACGTGTGTGTACATGTGTGTACGTGTGTGTACGTGTGTGTACGTATGTGTACATGTGTGTACGTGTGTGTACGTATGTGTACATGTGTGTACGTGTGTGTACGTGTGTGTACGTGTGTGTACATGTGTGTACGTGTGTGTACGTGTGTGTACGTATGTGTACGTGTGTGTACATGTGTGTACGTATGTGTATGTGTGTGTACGTGTGTGTACATGTGTGTACATGTCTGTACGTGTATGTGTACCTGTATGTATACATGTGTGTGTATGTGTGTGTACATGTTTGTGTATGTGTGTGTACGTGTGTGTACATGTGTGTACATGTGTGTGTATGTGTGTGTACATGTGTGTACGTGTGTGTACGTGTGTGTACGTGTGTGTACGTGTGTGTACGTGTGTGTACGTGTGTGTACGTATGTGTACGTGTGTGTACGTGTGTGTACGTGTGTGTACGTATGTGTACGTATGTACTGTGTGTATGTGTGTGTACGTATGTGTACATGTGTGTACGTGTGTGTACGTGTGTGTACGTATGTGTATGTGTGTGTACATGTGTGTACATGTGTGTACGTGTGTGTACGTGTGTGTACATGTGTGTGTTCATGTGTGTACGTGTGTGTACGTGTGTGTACGTGTGTGTACATGTGTGTACGTGTGTGTACGTGTGTGTACTGTGTGTACGTTGTGTACGTGTGTGTACGTGTGTGTACGTGTGTGTACGTTGTGTACGTGTGTGTACTGTAGTGTGTGTAGTGTGTGTGTGTGTGTGTGTATGTGTGTGTATGTGTGTGTACGTGTGTGTACGTGTGTGTACGTGTGTGTACATGTGTGTACGTGTGTGTACGTGTGTGTACGTGTGTGTACGTATGTGTACGTATGTGTACATGTGTGTACGTATGTGTACATGTGTGTACGTATGTGTACGTGTGTGTACATGTGTGTACATGTGTGTGTATGTGTGTGTACATGTGTGTACGTGTGTGTACGTATGTGTACATGTGTGTACGTATGTGTACGTGTGTGTACGTGTGTGTACGTGTGTGTACGTGTGTGTACATGTGTGTACGTGTGTGTACGTGTGTGTATGTGTGTGTACATGTGTGTACGTGTATGTGTACCTGTATGTATACATGTGTGTACGTGTGTGTACATGTGTGTACGTATGTGTACATGTGTGTACGTGTGTGTACATGTGTGTACGTATGTGTATGTGTGTGTACGTGTGTGTACGTATGTGTACATGTGTGTACGTATGTGTACATGTGTGTACGTGTGTGTACATGTGTGTATGTGTGTGTACGTGTGTGTACGTGTGTGTACATGTGTGTACGTGTGTGTATGTGTGTGGCTTGCGTGTGTGTGCATGCACATGCATGTGCGTGTGTGTGTGTCTGCAGGTGTGTGCATGCACATGCATGTGCATGTGGGCTTGCCATGTGTGTGTGTGTGTGTCTGCAGGTGTGTGCATGCACATGCATGTGCGTGTGTGTGTGTCTGCAGGTGTGTGCATGCACATGCATGTGGGCTTGCGTGTGTGCGTGTGTGTGCGTGTGTGTGTGTGTGTGTGTGCGTGTGTGTGTGTCTGCAGGTGTGTGCATGCACATGCATGTGCGTGTGTGTGTGTCTGCAGGTGTGTGCATGCGTGTGTGTCTGCAGGTGTGTGCATGCACAGCGTGTGTGTCTGCAGGTGTGTACAGTGTGTGTGTGTGTGTGTCTGCAGGGTGTGTGTGTGGTTGGGTGTGTG
>SSNP01000282.1:159492-172033 GCA_006937955.1 Pachypanchax playfairii
TTCAGGTTTTACAGACACGCCCCTTTTAGTTGGTCCCATTTCAGATCGTTGATGCTAACGGTTCTTTCCTCTTTAACAGTTATTCAACTGACTCACTGCTCATCTTCAGTATGTGACAGTCAACTAAATAAATGATGATGTTTTACAATCAGTCTGAACTGGTCGTTCCTCTAACCAGACCTTTAATCCTACATGTTTCATACTGTTTAACCTTCATCAGGATCTCAGGTGTCTTCAGTCTGTCCATCAGACTTTCAGTCTGTTTACAGGAACTAACAGGATCTAGTCTGGTATCACTGTGTGCACCACCCTGAACATGGACCAGATAAAGACCAGATCTGTCTGAGGAGCTCAGAGAGAAGATCTTCCATCACCATCTCCAATCAGCTTCATGTTCCTGTGATCAGCTGATCACATTATTAAACAGTGTCATGTTGATGTGACTGTAGCAGGACGATGTCCAGGATGTGGACACAAGAGGAGACACAACCCCAGCTGGATCAGATGGAGAGAGAGGAGGGACCAGAGGAACCATCCGGGACTATCAAGATGAACTCCAAGATCCAGATCCATCACCTTCTGATCCTCCATCAGTCACATGTTAGACCATGATGGACTCCATGGTAGAAGATCCAGGAGGTTCCAGTCCTGATAGAAAACCCCTGGAAACTAAACTAAAACCTCCAGGAGAAGATCCTTCAGACTGATGAGATGAAACTCAGATTGTTGTTTGGAGACAGCTGTTAATGAGATTATCATGGTGGTCAGTTGAAACAGACTCGAGTATCAAGTATCAATTATGTTGTTAACAAGGAAAATGACCCTGTTGTTTACATGGAGGGGGCGGGACTTAAAACCTGGAACCTGCCACAAGGGGGCGCTCTGCTTGATTCAGCTTAAAATTCCAGGTTAGTGTGTCTAGTTATTGTGTGTTGATGGTAAAGAACTGTAACATTAAAGAGAAGAATGTGCAGAAACATCCGACGGGTTGTGATTTAATCTGAAATTGATTTTTATTTGACAGTTTGTAAAAAACAGATTCAGAATGACTGTTGATATTAAAATACACAAAAACATCAAAATCCCTCTTTGTGTATTAAACATTCATCAGAAACACAGACGAGATCATCTGACCAGTTCAGAAGTGATGCTCTGTGGTGACATCATCATAATCATCAACCAATACCTGCTCAGGATGGGGGGGCGGAGTCAGAACCAAAGAGACGGGCACGAGACTTCCTGCAGATCAGTGATTGATTGAGAGAGTTACCTGTGACTGTGTGTCGACATAAAAACACTGTAATTGGAACAGAGATGAAGCAAAAAACCACCAGGTGGAAGATCATCGAGACCAAAAGAAACAGGGAGGAAAAAGAGGGTGGAGCTGCAGTGGTGGGCGGGGCTGCAGTGGTGGGTGGGGCTGTGGTTGGAGGTCTTTCTGTAAACAGAAACCCACCTGTTCAGGTGACCATGTCCATGAAATCAGGTTTGAAATGAGAGTGAAGCTCCTGACCTGTAACAGAGATCCAGCTGGGTGGAGACGCTCCATGTCCTCCGATCCTACACCTGTAGAGACCTTCATCAGACCTGGAAACATGGAAGATGGTCTTGTTTCCTGTATGATCAGTCCCAATGATGACATCATCTTTATAGAAATCAGCTGGTTGGTTGGAGGGAGGGGTCTTTGATTGACAGCTCAGAGTGATGTCATCTCCCTCCATCACAGGGGGGACAGGACTCTGCAGGATCACTGATCCACCTGGACACAGAGACAAAGTCCAGCATTTCATCCATTTCCACACAACTTCATCAACACTAAGTCCACAGTCTGATTTTACCTGTGACAGTCAGGTTGATGCTGTTACTGGCTCCGCCCCCTCCCTCACACCAGTAAACTCCACTGTCACCTGGGTGGAGGTAATCCATGTTACAGGAGGAACCATCTGGTTTTCCCCATGGGTCTCCACACTCAGACTGTCTTCTGGTTGTCTTTCTCCTCAGAGTCCATCCAGCAGAGACGTTGTCCTCCTCACAGCTCAGAGACACAGAGTCTCCTGCAAAGAACTGAGACCTGCTGGGACTCAGAGTCAGACGAGCTGCGAGACCTGAAATGACACAACAGTGATTGTTTCCAGTTATTTATCATGAAAGAAGCTGAGCGTGTGTTAGTTTGTCCCTCAGTAAAGACTGACAGGCTGTTGCTGCTGTCAGACTTGGACCAGATCAGAGAGACGGAGGGACAGAAGACGTTTCCTAACCTTGGTTTGTTGTGCAGCACAGCAGAGAGCTCAGAGCTGAAGAGAGACCACACTCAGGTTAGTTGGAGCTTTAATGAGACTCTGCTGTGTCTCTCAACATTTACACACATCCAGCAGACGGGACTCACCCAGCAGCATCTGTACAGATGTTGTCTCCATTCTGCAGCTGGATGAAATCAGACCAACAGACAGGAAGAAGCTCCTCTTCCTCTTTCAGCATGTCTGAGAGGTTTTCTCTGCAGCACAAAGCAGGAAACATTCTGATACAAGAATAGATGTCAGAAAGCCACAAGGTCGTGTTTTAGTTTTGTTTTTATGATGCTCTCATCATGTTTCTCACCTGGTCTGACTCAAACCTCTCAAGTCTTGTATTTCTCTGTCTCCATGACCAGATTGTTGATTGTCTTTGGTTTCTTCATTTTATTGTTCATAGTTATTGTTAGATTTCATGTTTGGACTTGATGGATTAGCTGTTAATGATCCACTAACACATCTGTGCTTCTGTATCAACAGATCAACATCATCACTCACCCCTCCTCTGTTTAACTCCGCCCACTAACCTTCTCCTTACCTGCAGCCCCATTCTGAGAGTTGATACCCGTCAGTGAAACCTGTAAACAAGTCTCTCACTTCTCTGTTGATGTCATCATCATGTGACCTGTCTCCCCTTGTGTCACATACCTGCCTGGAGCTCCAGTCAGTCCTGAGACATGTTGAACTCAACTAAACCTTTTATTCCTTAAAATCTTTAAAGCTGTCATCATAGAAAACCATCTGACCAATAACAGACTCAGAACATCTGATTGGTGTAAACGAGTTGAAACATCATAGTTAGATTAGAAGACAATGTTCAGGAAATGAAGGTTTTTACACCAACAAAATAAAAGCCAACAACAGTGATGATTACACCACAACAAAAATATGAATGTATCTATAATATAATGTAATATTTAGACTCAGTTGAGTTTGTTTATTTAGCACCGAAGCACAACAGAAGTCATCACATGGTGCGATACAGATACTGGTTCAATCCAACTGACAGCTTGACACTTTAAATTAACATTTTGTTCCACAAAACAAAAACATTTATGACTGTAAATACAAAGTAAACGTAAAGATTGTATAAACATCACTTTAAATCTAAACATGAGAAGCGAGTCGGACTCAAACTAGAATCTGTACATTTATTTTAGGCTGCAGATGTTTATGTTAAACACAACTACAGATCTGTTAGCATGTCTGAACCCCGCTTTAACTCCTCCCCCAAATGATCAGCTCTGCTTTCTTACTGGTCAGAACTCCTGATTGTCATGATCAAAGTATTGATCAGTGATTGGAGGTTTTTATTGCTGTCACAGTGACTACAGTGTTCACCTCGCTGGTGTCAGTAAAGCTGCTTTCATTCAAAAACCTATAAAGTTCCAATAGTTTGTCAATAAAGTTGGATTCAAATGTTTGCTACACTACTAAAGTGTCAGTTTGTTTAAAGCAGCTAGCAGAGCTAACAGGCTAACTGTAGCATGGAAGACATGATGACATCATTACCTTCCTCATCATCATCATTATTGTTGTTTTTCCCAGCATTCCTTTGGCCTCTTTAAAGAGTTCTCTGACCCTGAGATTAACTTTGCTACCAATAATAAATAATAAATACTGACTCGTATGATAAAAAGACACTCTAAGGACTCAACGCTCTTCAGCCCCGCCCGTCCCAGGTTGATGCAAAGGAAAACGAACAGTAATTTATTGTCTTCTAAATGGTTTATATGTATAAGTGGTAAGTGTTTAATTAGAGAGGAAGGGAAGAGGCAGGGTGAGGGTTTACTGTTCAGGTAAAGAGGTAGGGTTAAGGTAAAGGGTTAAAGTCTGGTAGAGTAGAAAGTTAGGGTGGTTTGTTTCATTAGATTGGATGATCCCGTTGAGACAAAGTATCTTTTTGAGGGAGTTCTCTAATGGAGACGTTCTGGTGGAAGCTGGAGTTGAACCAGCAGCCCTCTGGTTGCTCTTCCTCCTTCACAGCCACTCCAGTTAAGGTAGTAGATAAAAAAAAAAAAAACTATGGGCACATGATGTCCAAAACGTCTTCACTCCAGTAACAACAGACAAGACCTCAGATGGGCGGGACCTGAGAAAGGTGAGGCCTTCGAATGTCACCAGCATCATCATCATCATCAAACAACTGCATAATCATCATCAGACTGCTACAGGAAACACACACATCTGAACATCTGTGTGTGTGTATGTATGTGTACATGTGTGTACGTGTGTGTATGTGTATGTATGTATGTGTACATGGGTTTGTATTTCTGACCTCCTGGGGACCAGTTTCCTGACTTTTACTATCTTTCTGGGGTCCGAGGGTTCTTGTGGGGACCGAAGCCTGGTCCCCATGGGGGGGGGACTCCCCTTTTTAGGGTTAGGGGTTAGGTTTATAGGTATGGTGTGAATAGAGTTTTAGTTAGTCTTAGGGTTAGTTATAGATCAGTAATGGTTAAGGTTAGTAAAAGGGTTTGGGTTAGGTATAAATCTAGTTACTAAAATCAATGGAAGTCAATGGACGGTCCCCATAAGGATAACAAAACACACTTGGGTGTGTGTGTGTGTGTGTGTGTGTGTGTGTGTGTGTGTGTGTGTGTGTGTGTGTGTGTGTGTGTGTGTGTGTGTGTGTGTGAGAGAGAGAGTGTGTCCCTCAAGGTGAATGTGTGTGTGTCCCCCTCTAGGTGTGTGTGTGCATGTGTGTGTGTGTGAGAGAGAGAGAGAGAGAGAGAGAGAGCATGAGAGAGTGTGTCCCTCCAGGTGAGTGTGTGTGTGTGTGTGTGTGTGCGTGTTCCTCCAGGTGAGTGTGTGTGTGTGTGTTCCTCCAGGTGAGTGTGTGCATGCGTGCACATGCATGTGTGTGTGTGTGTCTCTAGGTGTGTGTGTCTGTGTGTCTGAGAGAGAGAGTGTGTCCCTCCAGGTGAGTGTGTGTGTGTGTGTGTGTGTGTGAGAGAGAGAGTGTGTCCCTCCAGGTGAGTGTGTGTGTGTGTGTGTGTGCGCATGTGTGCACATGCATGCATGTGTCTGTGTGTGTGTGTCTCTAGGTGTGTGTGTCTGTGTGTGTGAGAGAGAGAGTGTGTCCCTCCAGGTTAGTGTGTGTGTGTGTGTGTGTGTGTGAGAGAGAGAGTGTGTCCCTCAAGGTGAATGTGTGTGTGTCCCCCTCTAGGTGTGTGTGTGCATGTGTGTGTGTGTGTGTGTGTGTGTGTGTGTGTGTGTGTGTGTGTGTGTGTGTGTGTGTGTGTGTGTATGAATCAGTGTTCGTTGGGCATGTGTCTGATAGTGTGGAAGATCCAGTCCATCTTGGTGCTCCATCCTCCATGATGAGCGTCGTTCATCTGTTTGGTGAAGTACTCTAGCGCCTCCTGCTGGCTTTTCTCTGACAGACAGGAAAACAGTGTCAGATGGATGGACAGAGGGACAGACTGAAAATCACAATCACATTGCAAAATGCTGATTTGTCAAGCCATAACCCCAAAGAATCCATCCAGCCTTTGTGTCAAAGTCTCTAGTCCACACTATCTACATCTGATCGAGTTTGGTGAAAAATTCATTTGGATCATTCACCCTCTTTCTATCTTCTGCAGACTGGCACTTTGTGGCCTGAGATGGTTTGCTGGCTTCTCAGCTCTGATGCAGCTGATCCTCCATCTTCTTCCAGTAGACTTTCTTGCCCTTCCTGATTTCCCTTCTCATGCAAAGAGCAACTCAATATCCTTACTGCAGAGATGTTTCATCTTACCTAAGGCAAGTGTCTTCCTCAGGTAAGCAATGTCATCAAAGGTCTGCAGTTCAGGCATGCCACATCCGAGAAGGAGAGAAAAAAGGTTGATGAAGAGGCTGGCGTGCTGTCGAATGGCCAGATAAGCTTTGTAGCACATCTCCTGGAACCTGCACCACAGACAGGTAAACACAGGTGAGACATGCCCTGGGACAGCCATGAGCAGCTGCAGTCAGGTGTGGGGAAGGTGAGACCTCTCAAACTCTTTAGTCTTGGTGGACTCCTGAACTCCTTTACTGATGACAATGAGGAAGTCCTGAGTCAGGACAAAGGGCACACGTTCCCTCTTGTAGCCAAACTTCTTCTTTTTGTGGTCCAGGAAGTGGCCAAAGTCAATGTGGAACAGCTGCAAGAATAAATGTAGTCAGGAGGTGGAGTCAGAAGGAGGAAGCACCAGGAGGCGGAGTCAGGGGCTCACCTGTCCGTTCTCCTTCACCATGATGTTGGAATTGTGTCGATCTCCGATCCCCAGGATGAACGTGGCAACGCAGTAACCTGCGCAGGACCTGGTGAACAGGTCAATGGCTCGATCATACCTGAGAGAAATTATTAAAACAGGTGAGAGAGACAGGCAGTAAGGGGCTGATGCATAGAATCAAACATGTATAGGTTGGATGGACGTGTACTAACGCCTCTCCACGGTTCTTTTCTTTGATCCAGTGGTGAAGTGTGTTGGAGTTGAACTGCAACGCCCCCTTCAGGCCTCCTTTACACTGAATCTGCATAATGGTGAAGCTGTTCTTCACCACCTCTATCAGACCCACACAGTCACCGATGGACAGACAGCCATACGGCAGCATGCTGCAGGACACACATACAGACAGACTGCAAGTTAGCCAGATGTGTCATGATGTCAGAGACTTTGTTAATGTCACTGACTCACCGCAGGTCCAGACCCTGATTCTGCCAGATGTTCTCCATGATCTTGATGATCTGCAGTGTCAACATGTCCTGACGCAGGTCTGCAACTCAAACAGAATGTGTTAGATGACAAAGTACCTGATACCCCAACATAACCCTCATGAGACAATAAAGGATTGTTCTATTCTATTCTATTCTATTCTATTCTATTCTATTCTATTCTATTCTATTCTATTCTATTCTATTCTATTCTATTCTATTCTATTACTCCATTGTCAGCGTTGAGCAGTGTAATCAGTGTTGTGGTTAGCAATGAGCTATATACCGTCGCCATTCTTAAAGATGATCTCGTTGTTGGTGAAGAGGAGCTCAGACATGATGTCTGGGTTCTCCCAGTTCAGCCAAAGGGGGCGCTTTGCTGAGGACATGATCCTGCACTCCTCCAACCTGCAATGTAAAGGAAGGTGGGTCTTATGTATTGTCAGTCTCCGGGCTTGTTAAATGGTAAACATGCTGGGTGTGTTAGTGGGTAGACGGATGATTGGTGGACCTGACGGTAGATGGATGGTTGGTGGGCTGGTGGATAGATGGATGGTTGGTGGGCTAGTGGGTAGATGGATGGTTGGTGGATAGATGGATGGTTGGTGGATAGATGGATGGTTGGTGAGTAGATGGGTGGTTGGTGGGATGGTGGGTAGATGGATGGTTGGTGGACCTGACGGTAGATGGATGGTTGATGGGCTGGTGGATAGATGGATGGTTGGTGGGCTAGTGGGTGGATGGATGGTTGGTGGATAGATGGATGGTTGGTGGATAGATGGATGGTTGGTGATTAGATGGGTGGTTGGTGGGTAGATGGATGGTTGGTGGGCTAGTGGGTAGATGGATGGTTGGTGGATAGATGGATGGTTGGTGGATAGATGGATGGTTGGTGAGTAGATGGGTGGTTGGTGAGTAGATGGGTGGTTGGTGAGTAGATGGGTGGTTGGTGAGAAGATGGATGGTTGGTTGATAAATGGGTGGTTGGTGAGTAGATGGGTGGTTTTTGAGTAGATGGGTGGTTGGTGGGTAGATGGATGGTTGGTGAGTAGATGGGTGGTTGGTGAGTAGATGGGTGGTTGGTGAGTAGATGGGTGGTTGGTGGGTAGATGGTGGTTGGTGAGTAGATGGGTGGTTGGTGAGTAGATGGGTGGTTGGTGGGTAGATGGGTGGTTGGTGGGTAGATGGATGGTTGGTGAGTAGATGAGTGGTTGGTGAGTAGATGGGTGGTTGGTGGGTAGATGGATGGTTGGTGGATAGATGGATGGTTGGTGAGTAGATGGGTGGTTGGTGAGTAGATGGGTGGTTGGTGGGTAGATGGATGGTTGGTGAGTAGATGGGTGGTTGGTGAGTAGATGGGTGGTTTTTGAGTAGATGGGTGGTTGGTGGGTAGATGGATGGTTGGTGGATAGATGGATGGTTGGTGGGTAGATGGATGGTTGGTGAGTAGATGGGTGGTTGGTGAGTAGATGGGTGGTTTTTGAGTAGATGGGTGGTTGGTGGGTAGATGGATGGTTGGTGAGTAGATGGGTGATTGGTGGGTAGATGGATGGTTGGTGGGTAGATGGATGGTTGGTGAGTAGCTGGATGGTTGGTGAGTAGATGGATGGTTGGTGGGTAGATGGATGGTTGGTGAGTAGATGGGTGGTTGGTGAGTAGATGGGTGGTTGGTGGGTAGATGGATGGTTGGTGAGTAGATGGGTGGTTGGTGAGTAGATGGATGGTTGGTGAGTAGATGGGTGGTTGGTGAGTAGATGGATGGTTGGTGGGTAGATGGATGGTTGGTGGGTAGATGGATGGTTGGTGGGTAGATGGATGGTTGGTGTGTTGGCGGGCTACCTGAGGTTCCCTAGCTGGTGCACTGGGTTCAGAGGAGAAACAAATCCCTGCAGAGACTCCATATAGTCTGGACGAGACATGTGTTCAACCAGGAACTTCATCTGAGTCTAATAACCAATTATAGCATAGTGACACTGCAACATCAGCCAATCACAACACAGAAGCAGATATAAGAACATCTTTGTGTTTTTTTATACTTTCTGTGTTTCATCCTTTTTCTCCTGCTTCAGTGTGTCTGTTAGATTCACCAGTTTGTCCATGGCTTCCACCTGCACAAAAACCAAAGACTATGTAGAAAAATCCATCACACCAGAATGTCTGACCTCATCAATACTATACTGCAAATCAAGTTCTCATATGTCAAAATTCCTACTGGACCCTGGGACCTGGGATCCACACTAAATTAACCCATTTCAGATATTTAAGTGCCCACCTGTCTGTCCAGGTGTGACACCACTCACCTGTCTGTTCAAGTGCTTTAAATACATGCCGCATGCTCTGCAGAAAGCCTCTAGCAACAGACCGAACCGCCTGGAAACGGTTTTATTGTGCATTTCTGACCTGTGAAAACATTTACTGTTGAATCAAACACGAGCAGCAGACAGGTAGAACAGGTAAGATTTTAGTCTCTTCATCTGTTAATGGGAGGTTTAAACTGACTTCAGGTGCCAGAAGAAGAAGTGTCCTATCTTCTGATTGGTCAGGGCTTTCTTGATGAGGAATCGAGCTAGAGGATTATCCAGGTACATCTCATACTTTAACACCTGCAGAAACACAGATCATAGCCTCACTCATATGATTAAATTCAAAGTCCCTTAAGGCAGGTGTGAAGATGAGAACGCACCTGTACAAGCTGCAGCAGGTACTGTGACAGCTTGTCATCTGTCAGGCCCTGCACCAGGCAGCGCAGAGCAAACTCTCTGACTATCGGATCAGGAAAGTTACAGTCCAGCAGTTCTAGAGCCGACTCGGACTCCATCAGAGGCCATTCCTTCAGCAAACAGTACATCTGAGGAAGAGGACGGGAAACAGGTGAGACAGGTGATTCTAACTAAAGGGTTTAGAGATCCAATGACGAGAGGTTTACCTGTGATACCTCGTCTCTGGAGTTCCACTTGACTGACAGAAGAAGCTTAGGAAGAGACTCTGGAATGTTTACACAATAATGTCTGCAGAGAGACAGACAGGCAGAGAGAGCCAGATACAGGTGGAGACAGACGGACAGATACAGGTGGAGACAGACGGACAGATACAGGTGGAGACAGACGGACAGATACAGGTGGAGACAGACAGACAGATCCAGGTGGAGACAGACGGACAGATACAGGTGGAGACAGACGGACAGATACAGGTGGAGACAGACAGACAGATCCAGGTGGAGACAGACAGATAGACAGATCCAGGTGGAGACAGACAGATAGACAGATCCAGGTGGAGACAGACAGATAGACAGATCCAGGTGGAGACAGACAGACAGATCCAGGTGGAGACAGACAGATAGACAGATCCAGGTGGAGACAGACAGACAGATCCAGGCGGAGACAGACAGACAGACAGATCCAGGTGGGGACAGACAGATAGACAGATCCAGGGGGAGACAGACAGACAGATCCAGGGGGAGACAGACAGATAGACAGATCAAGGTGGAGACAGACAGACAGACACAGGTGGAGACAGACAGATAGACAGATCCAGGTGGAGACAGACAGATAGACAGATCCAGGTGGAGACAGACAGATAGACAGATCCAGGGGGAGACAGACAGACAGATCCAGGTGGAGACAGACAGATAGACAGATCCAGGTGGAGACAGACAGATAGACAGATCCAGGTGGAGACAGACAGATAGACAGATCCAGGTGGAGACAAACAGACAGATCCAGGTGGAGACAGATAGACAGATCCAGGTGGAGACAGACAGATAGACAGATCCAGGTGGAGACAGACAGACAGATCCAGGTGGAGACAGACAGATAGACAGATCCAGGTGGAGACAGACAGATAGACAGATCCAGGTGGAGACAGACAGATAGACAGATCCAGGTGGAGACAGACAGATAGACAGATCCAGGTGGAGACAGATAGACAGATCCAGGTGGAGACAGACAGATAGACAGATCCAGGTGGAGACAGACAGACAGATCCAGGTGGAGACAGACAGATAGACAGATCCAGGTGGAGACAGACAGATAGACAGATCCAGGTGGAGACAAACAGACAGATCCAGGTGGAGACAGATAGACAGATCCAGGTGGAGACAGACAGATAGACAGATGCAGGTGGAGACAGACAGATAGACAGATCCAGGTGGAGACAGACAGACAGATCGAGGTGGAGACAGACAGATAGACAGATCCAGGTGGAGACAGACAGATAGACAGATCCAGGTGGAGACAAACAGACAGATCCAGGTGGAGACAGATAGACAGATCCAGGTGGAGACAGACAGATAGACAGATCCAGGTGGAGACAGACAGACAGATCCAGGTGGAGACAGACAGATAGACAGATCCAGGTGGAGACAGACAGATAGACAGATCCAGGTGGAGACAGACAGACAGATCCAGGTGGAGACAGACAGATAGACAGATCCAGGTGGAGACAGACAGATAGACAGATCCAGGTGGAGACAGACAGATAGACAGATCCAGGTGGAGACAGACAGATAGACAGATCCAGGTGGAGACAGACAGATAGACAGATCCAGGTGGAGACAGACAGACAGATCCAGGTGGAGACAGACAGATAGACAGATCCAGGTGGAGACAGACAGACAGATCCAGGTGGAGACAGACAGATAGACAGATCCAGGTGGAGACAGACAGACAGACAGATCCAGGTGGAGACAGACAGATAGACAGATCCAGGTGGAGACAGACAGACAGATCCAGGTGGAGACAGACAGATAGACAGATCCAGGTGGAGACAGACAGATAGACAGATCCAGGTGGAGACAAACTGGTTAAATAGAATCAAACATTATAATCAGTAAAAACACATTTACAACAACAGAAACAATCACAAAAAAAACCTGAAGACAAACAGGATCAACTGATGATCCACTGCAGACTGTGGACTGGACCAGGTGAGGAGGAGGAGGGGACGGGTTCTGGACCAGGTGAGGAGGAGGAGGGGACGGGTTCTGGACCAGGTGAGGAGGAGGGGACGGGTTTTGGACCAGGTGAGGAGGAGGAGGGGACGGGTTCTGGACCAGGTGAGGAGGAGGAGGGGACGGGTTCTGGACCAGGTGAGGAGGAGGGGACGGGTTCTGGACCAGGTGAGGAGGAGGGGACGGGTTCTGGACCAGGTGAGGAGGAGGGGACGGGTTTTGGACCAGGTGAGGAGGAGGAGGCGGGTTTTGGACCAGGTGAGGAGGAGGAGGGGACGGGTTCTGGACCAGGTGAGGAGGAGGGGACGGGTTCTGGACCAGGTGAGGAGGAGGCGACGGGTTCTGGACCAGGTGAGGAGGAGGGGACGGGTTCTGGACCAGGTGAGGAGGAGGAGGGGACGGGTTCTGGACCAGGTGAGGAGGAGGGGACGGGTTCTGGACCAGGTGAGGAGGAGGGGACGGGTGCTGGAGCAGGTGAGGAGGAGGAGGGGACGGGTTCTGGACCAGGTGAGGAGGAGGGGACGGGTTCTGGACCAGGTGAGGAGGAGGGGACGGGTTTTGGACCAGGTGAGGAGGAGGAGGGGACGGGTTCTGGACCAGGTGAGGAGGAGGGGACGGGTT
>SSNP01000282.1:175628-267584 GCA_006937955.1 Pachypanchax playfairii
GAGGAGGAGGGGACGGGTTCTGGACCAGGTGAGGAGGAGGGGACGGGTTCTGGACCAGGTGAGGAGGAGGAGGGGACGGGTTCTGGACCAGGTGAGGAGGAGGGGACGGGTTCTGGACCAGGTGAGGAGGAGGGGACGGGTTCTGGACCAGGTGAGGAGGAGGGGACGGGTTCTGGACCAGGTGAGGGGGAGGGGACGGGTGTTCAACATGTTCAAACACAGTATGTGATGAATTGTAAGTATTGAGTATTTCACACACACACACACACACACACACACACACACACACACACACACACACACACACACACACACACACACACACACACACACACACACACACACACACACACACACACACACACACACACACACATACACACACACACACAAACACACACACACGTACACACGCACACACAAACACACGTGTTACAGGTGTGAATATATACAGGAAGATAGAAAAACACCTGTTTAATGTCGTCACTGTCCATATCTTACTGTTTATATTAGTGTGGTGTGACTGTACATGTGTGTTCTACATCACAACACACAAACCCTCATGGAAACAAACAATAACACACAACTATTACAACCAGAAACACAACAATCAGCAACAAAACGCACAAGTACAACAACAAAACACACAGCAACAGCAACCAGACTCACAACTATTACAACCAAAAATACAACAATCAAACACAACTACAACAACAACAACCAAACACAACAACAACAACAACAACAACAACAACCAAACACAAGTACAACAATCAGCAACCAAACACACAACAACAACAACAAAACACAACAACAACAACAAAACACACTACAACAACCAGACACACAAGTACAACAACCAAACACACTACAACCAGAAACAAAACACAACAACCAGACACACAACTACAAAAACCAAACACATAGCTATAACAACCAGACACACAAGTACAACAACAAAACACTCAGCAACATCAACCACACACACAACTACAACAACAACTACCAAACACACAACCACAACAACCGGACACACAACAACAACCAGACACACAAGTAAAACAACCAAACACTCAACAACATCAACCAAACACACAACAACAACCAGACACACAACTACAAAAACCAAACACACAACAACTACCAAACACACAACAACAACCAGACACACAACTACAACAACCAGACACACAACTACAACAACAACTACCAAACACACAACAACAACCAAACACACACAACAACAACCAAACACACAACTACAACAACCAAACACACAACAACTACCAAACACACAACAACAACCAAACACACACAACAACTACCAAACACACAACAACAACCAGACACACAACTACAACAACCAAACACTCAACAACATCAACCAAACACACAACAACAACCAGACACACAACTACAAAAACCAAACACACAACAACTACCAAACACACAACAACAACCAGACACACAACTACAACAACCAAACACTCAACAACATCAACCACACACACAACAACAACAACAACCAGAACACACAACAACAACGAGATGAACAACTACAACAACCAAGCACACAACAACAACCAGACACACAAGTACAACAACAAAACACTCAGCAACATCAACCACACACACAACAACAACAACAACCAGAAACACAACTACAACAAGATGAACAACAACAACAACAACCAGACACACAACTACAACAAGATGAACAACTACAACAAACAGACACACAACAACAACCAGACACACAACTACAACAACCAAACACTCAACAACATCAACCACACACACAACAACAACAACAACCAGAAACACAACTACAACAAGATGAACAACAACAACAACAACCAGACACACAACTACAACAAGATGAACAACTACAACAACCAAACACACACAACAACAACCAGACACACAACTACAACAACCAAACACTCAACAACATCAACCACACCCACAACTACAACAACAACAACCAGAAACACAACTACAACAAGATGAACAACTACAACAAACAGACACACAACAACAACCAGACACACAACTACAACAACCAAACACTCAACAACATCAACCAAACACACAACAACAACGAGATGAACAACTACAACAACCAAACACACAACAACAACCAGACACACAACTACAACAACCAAACACTCAACAACATCAACCACACCCACAACTACAACAACAACCAGAAACACAACTACAACAAGATGAACAACTACAACAAACAGACACACAACCAGAACAACAAGACACACAACTACAGCAACCAATGACACAACCACAAAAAAACACAAAAATAAAACACACAACTACAACATCCAGACACACAAAAACAGGACACAACTTCACATGTGAACACTACCTGGGCTGTGATCACATCTGATGAGAACATGAGAGGACAGACACGAAGACATCCTAAGGAGACAGAGTGAGGACACATAGAGGAGGACAGAGTTACAACTGAGACAGGGGACAGTGACAGGACAGACTGAGGACATACATAAAGGAGACAGAGATCATGTGTTGGGAATAATGCCCCAGGTGTTGATGTTTATGTTTGTGGAGTAGGATGAGATTCGGGACAGCAACATAAGAAATTCTGGACACAGATTAAGGACTGTGTAAGAGGACAAATACTTAAGAAAGACACAGGAAAAGATTTTGGACATAGACAGAGATGGTGTCATTGTGGAGTAACAGATTGAAATAAGGACTGAGACATAGAATGAGCATCATACACTGGAGTGAGACAGAGGACACATATCTTGTCAAGGTCCTAGATGTCAATATAGACATTAGATACAGACTTAAAGACAGGGACATATACCTTGTCAATGTCCCGGATGTTGACATTGACGTAGGTGGCACACAGCAGTCGGACCCTCAGCAGAGTATTAAAGGCCCACAGGGAACGAGGAGGAGAACCATCACCTCCTCCTGGACAAGGAGATGGCTGAGGTGTCCTCCGACTGAAACACAGACACATCAAATAACCTGAACACTTATAGCACACCTGTAGCAGCTCCTGATTGGCTGTCACATAGTCTGCTTGTAATACCTGTACGAAGGTGTGATGAAGCCGGAGGCAGGAAGTTGAGAGTAAAGACTGTCTTTGGACACAAGCATCAGGTGTGGAAGACGTCCCACAACAATACACGAGCGGATATACTGGAGACAAAGGGTGGGAGGAGTAGCAAAGGTGTGGACAGGTAAGGTTAATCAGACAGTTTGAGATGGAAGTTTGTGTTTGAAGAGAAATTTGATTACCTTGTACTGACTGAGAGGGAACTTCTCCAACAGGTACTCGTCACAGCCACACACCTGAGGGACACATGGGAATACACCAGGTGAGACAGGTGGACAGATGAGACACAAACAGGTGAGACAGGTAGACAGGTGTGACAGACACACGAACAAGTGAGACATTCAAAGACACACACAGGTAGTACGTCTGGACAGCTAAAATCCACCAAGGTGCACAGGTGACCGGATCAAATAAGACGGTTAGACATGAGACAGCCAGGTGTACCTTGAGAATGTATTGGCCCTGGTACTCCTGTACACAGAGGCGGAGCTGCTGAGGGGACAGGTGCATCGATCGGCTCTTCTTCCTGATGGACTCAGCGATCAGCTGTTCAGGTAAACTGTCATGACTCACCTGGATAAGAAGGAACTGGTTCTTTTTACTGGAGCAGGTTAAAGAATGATTGAAATGTTGGAAGACAAAGAGACAACAAATAAACCCAACACCTGTTCAGACCCACCTTCAAGGTGTACTTCTGCTTGGAGTTAGACGGAGAAACTATCACCCAAATGGTCACGATCAGCCGACCTGCAGACAGTCAGGTACTCAGTGAGACGGGGACACAGACAGACAGGTATACAGAATCCAAACAGAGACAGATTTATGTTGGACCTGATTGGTGGAATAGATCATGGCAAGTTAGACAGACAGATCAGGGTTCAGGTGTGATCCAGGACCCAGCAGGTGAACCAGGTCAGTACCTTTGTCCAGCTTGCTGTAGATGTGTTGGGGCAGATGAGGACTAGACTCCACATTGGGGGGGTAAACGTAGAGTGCCTGACTGTGGGCCCCACCCCCTTCCCTTTCCTCCATGGCCTCTCTGCACACGCTCAGTATTGAACGACGGAAGTCCTGGACCTCTGGGTCCTTCATCATCTCAAACTCACAGACCGGCATTCCAATGGCAAATCCTGCAGGGGGACGGCGTTAGTTTGGAAAGAAAATGATTACCTGAGAGAGGATGACAGAAGAAAATGAGCAGGTCATACCAATCTCTCGGTTCAGGATCTTCTCCTCCCGGTTTCCCAGAGGCTCAATGACCTTCAGAATGGGGTGAAATAGTCGCAGGTCACACAAGCGCCTTGTCTCATCATAAAACTCCTCCCTCTCTGCCTCCTGGGTCACGCCCACAAAGATGTAGCAGGACTCCTCCTGACCAATCATAGAACCGGGTTTAGAACAGCAGTCTGAAAGTTGAACGGGGTGGGATCACAGGTGAGTGTTGTACCTGCAGCAGGTGGTATAACGGGTACTTCCTGGCCTCTGTGAAGAGCTGCTGCTTGACATTGATGAGAGGAGTTTCTCTGAGACAGTCCAGACTCACCATCATACCTGATGAACCACCACAGATATAACATGGGTAAAACTGGTCAGGTTAAACAGGTTAAACAAGTTAAACAAGTCGAACAAGTTAAATGGGTTAAACAGGTTAATCGCAGGTTAAACAGGTTAAACAGGTTACACGCAGGTTAAACAGGTTAAACAGGTTAAACAGGTTGAACGCAGGCTGAACGCAGGTTAAACAAGTTGAACAAGTTAAACAGGTTAAACAGGTTAATCGCAGGTTAAACAGGTTAAACAGGTTAAACGCAGGTTAAACAGGTTAAACAGGTTAAACAGGTTGAACGCAGGCTGAACGCAGGTTAAACAAGTTAAACAAGTCGAACAAGTTAAACAGGTTAAACAGGATGAACACGGTTAAACAGGTTAAACAAGTCGAACAAGTTAAACAGGTTAAACAGGTTAAACGCAGGTTAAACAGGTTAAACTCAGGTTAAACAGGTTGAACGCAGGTTAAACAGGTTAAACGCAGGTTAAACAGGTTAAACGCAGGTTAAACAGGTTAAACAGGTTAAACAGGTTAAACGCAGGTTAAACAGGTTAAACGCAGGTTAAACAGGTTAAACAGGTTAAACAGGTTAAACTCAGGTTAAACAGGTTAAACGCAGGTTAAACAGGTTAAACAGGTTAAACAGGTTAAACGCAGGTTAAACAGGTTAAACGCAGGTTAAACAGGTTAAACAGGTTAAACAGGTTAAACTCAGGTTAAACAGGTTAAACGCAGGTTAAACAGGTTAAACGCAGGGTAAACAGGTTAAACGCAGGTTAATCAACATAAAAAGAAAACAGGACAGTAATGAATGTTACCATTGGGGAGGCAGCAGTCCACTAGAATCCGGGGGGGCATCAGATGAAGCCCCCATAGTTCCCCTGACGACGGTCTGGGCACCATGGTATCCACCAACCATAAGCTGCCTCACCTCCACACGGGGCTACCTGTGACATCATACAGACAGGTTTATACACAATGATCCATATATGATCAGTTTTACTTATTATTGATCAGCTCGAGCAACAAGATTCCAGGTGAACTGCAGGTGAGTTGGAGAGAAAAACATTGGAGACACATTAACGTTTCCTGTCTGGATCAGATTCCCGTCATGATGCCCGTGAGACACACTCATTCTGTGGTTTATATCTCTGTTGTTTGTTATTATTTACATGTTTATCTGACATGTTTGTAGTTGTCTGGGTTTCTCCTCTTATCTGTTCTTAACTTCCTGCATCCTGATGTCCAGAAACATCAGAAACATCTCACCACATCTCTTTGTTCTTTAGTTATTATGATGAAGCTGTCAAACAAAAGAATAAAGTAGGACACACAGACGGACGGCTGCTTCTGTTTCCCTGTGTGTGTGTGTGTGTGTGTGTGTGTGTGTGTGTGTGGGTTTGTATTTCTGACCTCCTGGGGACCCGTTTCCTGACTTTTACTATCTTTCTGGGGTCCGAGGGTTCTTGTGGGGACCGAAGCCTGGTCCCCATGAGGGGGACTCCCCTTTTTAGGGTTAGGGGTTAGGTTTATAGGTATGGTGTGAATAGAGTTTTAGTTAGTCTTAGGGTTAGTTATAGATCAGTAATGGTTAAGGTTAGTAAAAGGGTTTGGGTTAGGTATAAATCTAGTTACTAAAATCAATGGAAGTCAATGGACGGTCCCCATAAGGATAACAAAACACACTTGTGGGTGTGAGTGTGTGTGTCGGGGGGGGGGGTATGTGTGTGTGTGTGTGTGTGTGTGTCGGGGGGGGGGTATGTGTGTGTTTGAGGAAGTCAGTTCCCTTCCTTCCCTCTTTTCCTGTTGACCAGCTGATTTAAAGGTACAGTCCCACACATTTATGAACAGAAATATAATTTACATAGTTTACAATGGAACAAACAAACAAACAAACAGAAACCATGGAAACTAAAGTCTGAGCTCTATGAAACATGTGAAGCAGAACAAATTTCAGCTGCAGATTTAACTTCTGACAAGATCTTAAAACAGAAATCTGAGTCATAGCAAACATTTAGACTGACTGACAGGAAGCAACAAAAACAGCAACAATCTGTTATCGTACCATGATCTCATGATAAACAGGAAGAAACAAAACAAATATAAAGTCTGAGATGAAAAATGAAACTCATTTTTAATTACATGCTGATAACATGAAGTTCAGTCAGAAAACTGAATATATTTCTGAAATATAAATAAATAACAGCTCTGGTGCTTTTTCCCGTTACTTTGACTCGAGGCTTTGTTATCACGTCAAATGAAGCGTCACGTGATCAGGTCAACTGGAATATTGATTTTTTTCATGATGATGGATTGATTGACAGGTCAGAGATGAAGTCACGTGTTTTTACAGGTAAACAAGCAGCTGCAACTCAAACTGTGAGAATCAAAAACACCTCTTCCTCATCACCATGACCTCAGACTCTGATATGGTTACCATGACAACAGCAGCCAGAGCATCAGAAAGACGGTCTTTGTTCTGTCGGTGTGAGAGCTTCACCTGAGCGCGTGTCCGTCAGTCCTGCTGTGCGTGCCTCCACTCATAGCGGCTCCACGTTTCCGTCCGCGTGTCTGTCCTCTGTTCGGGTGTCTGTCCCTGTCCTCTGTCTTTGTGTCCTCCTGTGATCAGCTGGATCCATCAGCGGCCGCCGCGCCGCTGACGCGCCGCACAAAGAGACGTACTGCCGGCGAGACAGCTCGGCTGGAGACCTGTCAGTCTGTCTGATGACCTGTCTGTCTGTCTGTCTGATCACCTGTCTGTCTGTCTGATCACCTGTGTGTCAGCAGCTCAGGTGGCCTCTGAGCAGCAGCAGCGGGGAGGAAGCAGCTTCTCGCCGGCTGCCTCAGAACAGCGTGTCTGAAGAGGAGGGTGATGAAGGGTGGGGTGGGGGTGTTAGGTGTGGGCTCATCCTGTTCTCTTCCTGTCTTAAAGGGCCAGCAGCCTGACACACACAGAGAAGAAGGACAGAGGGCTCACTCAGTCACAGAATCAGAGGACCTTTAAATAAGACTTTATATGGCACAGTTTCAACACATCCTGTTTCCATGGTTACTGGTGGTTTGGAATTCATTCTGCTCTGGTTCCATCATGTCTTCACGCTGAAATTATTCAGCATTCTTAGATAAAATCAAGGACATAAATATATTCAGAGTGAGAGCTCTGCGTGTAGAAACCATCTCTGTGAGCGAAGCTACAAGTCAGAAATCAGCAACACCAAAACACTGAAGGTCTCATCCAGGAGCTGAGATAACCTACACAACCACAGTTACCATGCGCGAGGTCCTAAAAGTCTCTGAAGGTGTCCAAAGAAAGACCCAAAGTCTCTGTGGTACCTCAGGGGGCCTATCACAGATGCCCTGGGTCCTGTGGATGTCTCTATACTTCAGCATTTTAAGGATCATAATGTGATGGAGGTTAACAACAGGAATGTCTTTCATCCTGGTTGTTTGATTGGTTAGCCAATCAGAGAGCTACACACAGACCTTAATCTTTGTAATACAGATTCTCTTTGTTTTTGTATTTGAGAGGGCGGAGCCAGTTGGATTAAAGATTACAGCTTCTCTTTTCTCTGCTTCCTTTTTTCTGTCTCTCTGGTGATGAGCAGTATATCCCAGCATGCACTCTGTGGTGTGATGTCACAGCTTTCCGTATGTTATAAAATACAGCTGTCATTCTAAAATATCTAGAAACAAACTATCATTTTATTATTTCTAACTTTATGAAATTACAGATAAAAACTCAACTGATTTTAATATGTGAACCTCAGACTTCAGACTTTCTACAGATTTGTTTGTTGTTCCTTGTCTGTCTTGTCCATATTGGATTGTCCAACAGAGACATGAACAGACAACCGGACTCTGTCTGAACAATAAAACCTGTGACTGATAAACAGAGACAACAACAACAACACTGTCAGACAAACAATCAGCAGCCTGATGTTTAGTAAGAATTCATTAATTTATTACTCAATATGTTACAGTCACCAAAGTGCAAGCAGTCCGGTTGTCATGGTAATCAGATTCTGTCCATCTTTCAGACCTGTTACCATGACGATGCTGGAAACAGACACTCATTCAGGTGTATTATGTTATATTATCTGTGTGGTGTGTAATATTGTAAATGTTATGAGTGATATTGTGTTAATATTGTGAAGTTAATGTGTGTCATGTGTTGTTGTTTTCAATGTTGCTTTGTTGTATGAAGTCATGTTGTTTGTTTTCATGTTGTTGTATGATGTCATGGTGTTGTTTGGTGTCAGGTTGTTGTATGATGTCATGTTGTTGTGTGGTGGCATGTTGTTGTTGTTTGTTATCATGTCGTTGTATGATGTCATGTTGTTTGTTTTCATGTTGTTGTTTGTTATCATGTCGTTGTATGATGTCATGTTGTTTGTTTTCATGTTGTTGTTTGGCGTCATGTTGTTGTATGATGTCATGTTGTTGTGTGGTGGCATGTTGTTGTTGTTTGTTTTCATGTTGTTGTATGATGTCATGTTGTTTGTTTTCATGTTGTTGTTTGGTGTCATGTTGTTGTGTGGTGGCATGTTGTTGTTGTTTGTTTTCATGTTGTTGTGTGGTGGCATGTTGTTGTTGTTTGTTATCACGTCGTTGTATGATGTCATGTTATTTGTTTTCATGTTGTTGTTTGGTGTCATGTTGTTGTGTGGTGGCATGTTGTTGTTGTTTGTTTTCATGTTGTTGTATGATGTCATGTTGTTTGTTTTCATGTTGTTGTTTGGTGTCATGTTGTTGTGTGGTGGCATGTTGTTGTTGTGTGATGTCATGTTGTTGTGTGGTGGCATGTTGTTGTTGTTTGTTTTTTATGTTGTTGTATGATGTCATGATGTTGTATGATGTCATGATGTTGTATGATGTCATGATGTTGTATGATGTCATGATGTTGTATGATGTCATGTTGTTGTATGATGTCATGGTGTTGTTTGGTGTCAGGTTGTTGTTGTTGTTTGTTTTTTATGTTGTTGTATGATGTCATGTTGTTTGTTTTCATGTTGTTGTTTGGTGTCATGTTGTTGTGTGGTGGCATGTTGTTGTTGTGTGATGTCATGTTGTTGTGTGGTGGCATGTTGTTGTTGTTTGTTTTTTATGTTGTTGTATGATGTCATGATGTTGTATGATGTCATGATGTTGTATGATGTCATGTTGTTGTATGATGTCATGGTGTTGTTTGGTGTCAGGTTGTTGTTGTTGTTTGTTTTCATGTTATTGTATGATGTCATGATGTTGTATGATGTCATGTTGTTGTATGATGTCATGGTGTTGTTTGGTGTCATGTTGTTGTGTGGTGGCATGTTGTTGTTGTTTGTTTTCATGTTGTTGTGTGGTGGCATGTTGTTGTTGTGTGATGTCATGTTGTTGTGTGGTGGCATGTTGTTGTTGTTTGTTTTTTATGTTGTTGTATGATGTCATGATGTTGTATGATGTCATGATGTTGTATGATGTCATGATGTTGTATGATGTCATGATGTTGTATGATGTCATGTTGTTGTATGATGTCATGGTGTTGTTTGGTGTCAGGTTGTTGTTGTTGTTTGTTTTCATGTTATTGTATGATGTCATGATGTTGTATGATGTCATGTTGTTGTATGATGTCATGGTGTTGTTTGGTGTCATGTTGTTGTTTGTTTTTATGTTGTTGTTGTTTGTTTTCATGTTGTTGTATGATGTCATGTTGTTTGTTTTCATGTTGTTGTTTGGTGTCATGTTGTTGTGTGGTGGCATGTTGTTGTTGTTTGTTTTCATGTTGTTGTGTGGTGGCATGTTGTTGTTGTTTGTTTTCATGTTGTTGTATGATGTCATGTTGTTTATGATGTCATGGTGTTGTTTGGTGTCAGGTTGTTGTTGTTGTTTGTTTTCATGTTGTTGTTTGGTGTCATGTTGTTGTATGATGTCATGTTGTTGTGTGGTGGCATGTTGTTGTTGTTTGTTGTCATGTTGTTGTGTGGTGTCATGTTGTTGTTGTTTGTTTTCATGTTATTGTATGATGTCATGATGTTGTATGATGTCATGTTGTTGTATGATGTCATGGTGTTGTTTGGTGTCATGTTGTTGTTTGTTTTCATGTTGTTGTTGTTTGTTTTCATGTTGTTGTTTGGTGTTATGTTGTTTGTTTTCATGTTGTTGTGTGGTGTCATGCTGTTTTTGTTTGTTTTCATGTTGTTGTTTGGTGTTATGTTGTTTGTTTTCATGTTGTTGTTGTTTGTTTTCATGTTGTTGTTTGGTGTTATGTTGTTTGTTTTCATGTTGTTGTTTGGTGTTATGTTGTTTGTTTTCATGTTGTTGTTTGGTGTTATGTTGTTTGTTTTCATGTTGTTGTGTGGTGTCATGCTGTTTGTTTTCATGTTGTTGTTTGTTTTCATGTTGTTGTCTTATTGTGCGTCAGTGCTCTCAGCACGTGGTTCTCTTTCTCCAGTTGCTGGTTCTTCTCCTGAAGCTCTCTGATTTGTTCCCGTAGTAGTTCCACCTCCTCCCGCACGGCCAACATCAGGTGACTCTTCACTAGGTCCTTTAGGGAGAGACAAGAGGTCCCATGGTGAGACAGGTAGGGACAGGGGGAGATGGGGAGGGTATCCTGTTTCACTCTAAATCAGCCAGCAGATGGTGCAACAGCATCATCAAGTAATTATAATTAGATAATAATAAAAGTTCAATAATCAGTTCTCGATATAGTATCTGTTAAATCAATTATTGTTTACAGTAAAATAAAGACAAACAGTCAGACTCACCATGGCCTGCTCAATTTTATTATCAATGGCTTGAAGACTGTTACTGGAAGCACTGCAGAGACACACAGATGAGACACACAGATGAGACACACAGGTGAGACACACAGGTGAGACACACAGGTGAGACACACAGGTGAGACACACAGACCAATAAGTGCTTACTGAGACGCATTCCAATCTGTTTACTATCTCCAAACTACCTGGTTTCCATAGTTACCTGTGGCAGAATAGCAGTAGTGAGGTCATTGTTGAATCAGAGTCCTGCCCAGTGGGCGGAGCTCTGGTAGGAATGGGCCAATGAGAAGAGGTGGTAGAAAGCAGTGACTTCTGGCTGAAGAGGACATCTGGACACGGTTGGTTGGAGGACTGAAGCTGAGCCTCTTTGATTGGCTGACTAAGTTTCTGGGATACTATGACGGCACCTGGCCAGGACTCCCTTACACCTGACCTCTGACCTTTGACCTTTTTAATATTCCGCAGTACAACTGGTGCCTCTGGTTGCTTAGCAACAAGCTGCAGAGACCTGAGAGGGAGAGGTGGCGTGGAAGGAGGACGGCGCTGAGGACAACGGGTAGGCTCCGAGCGTGGAAAAGACAACTGCTTTTCCTTTACGCCGTCAAACATCTTCAGCCAATCACATCCCTCCGTCTAACTGGACAGTCCAATCAGAGCCCAGCTACTGTCCAGTCAGATCATCGCTATCATTTCAGATTTTAGAAGCATCTCATCTGCTGTTTTACCACTGAGTCATCATTGTCCCTCATCGATGTCCTCATCGGCTGTTGTCCTCTGTTCATGGGACAAGTCCACCCTCTTTCTGCAGGTTCAGGTCCAATCAGACAGCTCTGGAAATCCAAACGTCAACTTCAGTTTCAAAGCGTCTAAAACATCTTGTGGACTGTGTGTTCTACATGATCCTTCTGCTGATAGGCAGCCGCCTCATTCCAGATTCTGCCCACTCGGAGGCTCAGCCAATCAGAGAGCTGCAGAGGTGTTCTGTTCCCGCCCACATACAGACAGAGCTTCATTCATTCAGGGTGGGATGGACTGTCTGCCTTCAAACTGCTTCAATCTGATCTCAGATCTGTTTTACTTCATCTGCTACACCTGGACAGATCAGCAGTCTCAGCCAATCAGAGAGGAGGACCCAAGTTCAGGTGCTTCACCTTGAAACAGCCAGCAGCCAATGCTGATCATGTTTCTGTCTGAGGTCATATGAACTCTTCACAGAGGTCAAAGGTCAGGAAAAGGGCTGCACAACTCACTAATATGAAACTTTCTATTTATCTAAAAGTCAGCTGAGATATGAGATCCCGTCACGCAGATGAGCATCCTGAGTGTAAAAGGTTGGCCAGGACTTCGATCAGCTGATCCAGTTGTTGGTAAATAAATTCACATATTTCTAATAAATAAACCAACTTCAGATGTTTTAATCTCACTGAGCTTGTTTATAAGACATTTAATCCTCTGGACTATAACGTCATGCTGCAGAATCTAACACACTTTATTGGACTGTTTATTGTTGTTTTTCTTCTCTTCCTTTGTTTTCTTTCTAGAAGCAACAATAACGACACACAGCTGGAGAAATAAACAAAAACAAGACGTTACCTGGCGTCTCCCGGCAGGCTGAAGATGGTCCGGTCCAGACTGAAGGCTGATGGAGTCTGAATGGAGGTCAACATGGGGCGGTATGAGGGGGGAGAACTGGGTAAGGACTGGGACACCCTGAGGACAGACTGGGACAGAGACAGGAGGACAGGTTAGGACAGGAATCTGGTCTGATCATTATGTCGTTTGGACCAAGTGAAAGAGAAGAAACTTTGAGCAGCAGCTTCTGTCTCAGATCAATATTTCTACCACCGTTAGTTTCCCACAATGCAATGCGTGTAGCTTCTCATCTGACAAACACCTGTGTCCTCAGGGAGGTCAAAGGTCATGTGTGTCTGGACAGCTGATTTATTATTTACCACATACTGTTTACTGTCTGGAGCTCAGAAGAGGCCGGAGGAACATCCTAACCTGTACAGGTACATGTGTGACAGAGACAGTGTGGATCTGATTTGTTTAAGTGTGTGTGTGTGTGTGTGTGTGTGTGCGTGTGTGTGTGCGTGTACCCGTCTTGGGGCGTCCACGCCCAGCTGTCGCAGAGGGTGGGGGAAGCTTTGTGGGCGTAGCGAACCAAGAGGAGGGGTGGAGTTTAATCCCTGCATTGTGACTGGCTCCTTCCTGTCCTGGATGCTGATTGGCTCTTGTTGCATTGGTGATGAGGGCCCACTTTGTAAAACAAGCCCCTCCCCTGGTTCTCTCTTGTCCTGGAGCTGGATGCTGATTGGCTCTTGTTGGATTGGCGATGGGGGCCCACTTTTCAAAACAAGCCCCGCCCCCTCAGAGACTCTTAATGGCTGAGCCAACAGGTGGGCAGTGTCCTGGGAGTGGACTCCTCCACTTTCTATGTCTCGACCAATCATCTCTAATGATTCTAATGAGTGGGCGTGTCTCATACTGTCCATCACTCGCCTGTAGCCTATCCCTTCCTGTCGCTCCATAAATTCCATACATGTCCATCTCCCTCGTCGATACAACTCGCTCCTCCCTCTGCTGCCGGCCCCGCCCCCTGCCAACCTTACCACCCGAAACCTGGAGGAGCAGCTCGCTCTCTGCCCCAGGGCACCATGGGAAGTGTGTTTCCTCTTCAGAGAGGGTGTGGACGGCTGTGAGGAGCTTCCCTGAGGGCGAATGAACGAGGAGGTGTCTGATTGGATGGTCCGGACCAGGCTGGGAGATAATTGGCTGGTTGGAGAGGTCCGATGGAGGAAGTCTGAGGTGACGCTGGTGATCTGAAAGCCACTCCTCTTTTTACTGGAGCTCATCTTTACTGAATCCCAAACTGCTGACTCCCTGAGACACAAAACAAAGTGTGTTTGTTAGTGAAGCTGTTGTTGTTGTTGTTGTTTATCCTGCTGCAAACACAGTCAAAACATCTGAGATAAAACAGCAAGGCAAAGCTCCACCTTCATACCTGCAATCAGATAAAACTGGCACCTACAGCTTCACCTGTTTGTCCACAAATAGGACGATGACGTACGTCTCAGGTGGACGAGTTCACTGAGGGAGAAGTGTCTCACCTCCCGACCTGTCTGTCTGCAGACTCTTCTTCTCTTCCTGTTTCCTGCGCTCTGCCGCGCAGCCGTTTGTTGCTTCAGACACGTCCTGTTGCACAACTCTGATGAACACGTCAGGTGGAGTTCTGCAGGTTCTAAACTTTATGACACGGAACATGTTGTCACATGCTTTATACAGGTGTGTCAGACTGAGCTGCAGGTGCTGAGCTGTGATTGGATGGATACATGGTCATGCTGAGCGTGGGACTGATCAGGATCAGGGTTAGGGTCTGGGTTAGACCCTGAAGCAGTCCAGGAGGTCAACACCACTTATTATGTCATCAATAATCATACAGCTGATCGATAAGAAGATATCTAGAGTCTGTGATCAGTCACATGACCTGCATCGTCATTCAGGACCACCAGATCCTCCTGAGTCTCCTGCATCTGACTGTGTGTCACAGATCTGAAGTAACCAGATCAGGTTGATCAGTGATCAGCTGACTGACAGCTGTTCTCGCTGTACAACTTCTGTTCAAAGAGTTTATAAACAAACCAAATCTCTGACGTCACCGTGATAAACACTCACCATAACGCTCAGGGCTGAAGCGCGCTCCTGCTGGTTCGGATCAGCGACGAGAGTGACGTCACTTCCGACCCCGCGGACACAATCGGTCAAATCTGTGCGGGTCGAGGACAGAGACAGCGCATGCGCGTCACAGACAGAGACCAGCGCAGCCGCGGGAGCGCGCAGAGTTTAAGGAGAGAAAAGTCTGTAAAAAGTTTTTCTTCTTCAAACTGAATTCTTGTAGCACATGTGAGGCCCCTGTAGACCTGGTCCTCCTCTGCTGGCTCCCCTCTTCCTCCTCCTCCTCTTCCTCAGTCACTCCTTCATGTTTCTCGTCTACATTTCAAGAGCGCGCACGTCTCGACGCATCCGCATTCTTTCGGTTCCTCCGCATCAGGTCCGGGTCTGATCAGATACGGATCAACTAGAATTAAGACCTAAACTTTCTGTGCGCGCGACCCAACAAGAGAACGAACCAGTGCGCGCGCACGGGAGAGGACTGAGAGGCGCCTGCGCAGTGAGGTCGGAGGAGGAGTTTACTTATCAGTCCACATGTGGTTTGTTTACAGCTGTTCAACACGTGGTTTAAAAACACCTTGCGATCATTCAGGTAAATACTGATGCTGTGAAATGAAAAAAGGAGCCATCAGGGTCACATGATCACCTGGACTCTGGTTTACAGGGACAGTCTTCACAGAGATGTTCTCCAGAGTTCTGCTGCATCAATCAATCAATCAATCAATCAATCAATCAATCAATCAATCAATCAATCAATCAATCAATCAATCAATGTTTGTGATGATGTCAGCACACATCATCACTTCTGAACTTCCTTTTCATTCTTTTCATTCTGTACTGCAGGTTAAGCTCCTCCCCCTGATGCATCTGAATCCCAAGGGGCGTCGTTCACTAACATCAAAAACCTTCTTCTTCTTCTAAAAACCTGATCAGCAGATTTTAGGGACCATGCAGTTCTCCATGTTGGACTCCTTTCTGGATTGTTGTTTGTTTAAGTTGATTTAAGAAACAGGGCCAGAGTTTCATTTAATCCTGCTCAGGTCACAAACCTGTCGGTGTGTGAATCTTATCTGACAGCTCTGTGACGGCAAACTAGCTGAGCTGCAAACTGGGTGTCACAGGGTGAGAAGTGTTGATTGGATGGTTGAATTTTTTCTCCTCTCATATCCGTGTGTGGTTTCTTTTTTCTGGTTTCCATATAAGTGTACATACACATATATACAGTATATATACATATATATATATATATATATATATGTATGTATGTATGTATGTATGTATGTATGTATGTATATCTTATATCTTATATGTCTCAGCTGGTGCCTCCATTGGCTGCCTCGGGAAAGTGAGAGTGAAAATATGACTTCCAAAGACATTTTGTTGTACCGTGCTGGTACTTGTATAACGACATTAAATCTGGAGTCTGACAGCCAGCAGTTAAGGCCCATTCATCAGGTATTATATAAATCTGTCATTATGCCAGGTAACCAACTCCAATCAGCAGAAATCCTGATATCAGTAATCCAAATATATAAACATCCTCACGTCTCCAACAGCCAGGACAGACGGGCACATCATCTTCCACTCATCCCAGGAAGGGGCGGGCCTAAGAGGGCTAAAGTATTTTATTGGATTATATTAATGTCATTCAAGAAAATCAACCAGTAGGTTGTGGTGTTATGGGTTAAACAATGACAACCCAACCCCACGTCAGATAGATAGCTTCTCTATACATGAGTGGAGAGGAGGGGGACTCACTGCTGGAATAACTCAGAAAAAGTACCTGTACACACTGTACACGAGAAGAAAGTCCCAGTATGATGAGGGGGCAAATTTTACTGTGCTAGTACTGCTTACTGCTGCATACCGGCCCGCTTAAAGTACTGATCCAACATCCTCAGCGGTAACTGGTCCAGCCCAGAGTCGGTCATGACTAAATGTCCAATCAACCTTCTTCAGTAGTCAATAACGTAACAAACAAACAGTCTGACACCCAGGAGTCTGATGAAGGCCCGAGGTCTGAGAGTCTGACACCCGGTCTGGACTAGGGTTGGTACTGAAACTTGGTATTGGTACAGTACCAGGGCGAACATCGACGGTACACAGAACCGAAATCTAACAGGAATTTCGATGCTGTATTTCGGTACTTTGTCACTATTGCTAACAACTTTTAGACCCTCTTAGCAACTTTTTATCCCCAAAATATTTCTAGCAACATTTCAGACCTGCCTGAGTTACTTTATGTGGAGTTGTCACTGATATTTCTTGCAGAAAAAACTGCTCAGACCTGATTCCTTCTAAACATTCCGATGCAGCATGATCATGTGACATCGACTGACCAGTCATAAACTTTTCTTAGATTCCCACCCACTCACAAAGAAGTTTTTTTTTACTTTATTGGACAGAGTGAGAGTACACAACAAGATGCTGTATACATCATCCAGAACCACCAGGTGGGTTAAAAAAACAGATAATAGAGTTAATGTACAGTATAACATGAAATTGTTTTCTTTTTATTTGTATTTATTATTTCAGATTTTTTAAAAACCTTATTAACATATTAACACCTTATCTGTGTGTAATTTTTACTTTTTAAAGTACCGATTTAAGTACCTTTTAGGAACCGGTACCATTTTGAAAGTATCGATTTGGTACCGGTATCGTATAAAACCCTTCCAGCCCATCCCTAGTCTGGACCTATGAGCTTCTGTGTTAAGCTGTTAACACTATAGACATACTGTATACTGTATATAGATTTATAATTATAATGTCTGTGGTTAACACCTCCGTGTTAACAGCTTCCACCAGGGGGCGGTAACGCGCTTCAGACGTCACGTTCACGCGCCTTTAAACAGCAGAATCAGGAAGTGGAGTGATGGACACAAACACAGCAGAAGGTTCGAGTGGAGTGTCTAAAGCAGACACGCTGCGGGGGTTTGTCACGCAGCGACTCGCCGCAGCCTCCCGGGAGATCCTAGCAGTTATAGAAACGGTCGTAGCGGCGTACGAGGAGGAGGCTTCGGGCTTCAGGGAGGAGATCACCCGGCAGAGGAGGCAACTGGAGGTCCAACAGCCTCAGCTGGAGGTCCAACAGCCTCCGGTCACCGACAGCACAGCCGGTCAGTGTTTCTCATTCATCTCAGTTAACAGAAAGTCTGTCAGCCTGCAGAACTCTGTTTAAAATATCTCAAAGTTTACATTTACCCCAAATAAAACACGTGTGTTTAGAATTAAAACACATCTAACGATGCTGCAATAATTAACACTGTTTACTCTTTAATTCGGCTGTGTTTATCATTCATAATTAATTTTATAACGTGGCTTCGTCTGTATAACTGCTATGTGGGTAACTGCCTATACTTTCAAAATAAAAGCCTTGAAGACTCTGATTTGTGGGAGTGTATTTCTGCAGGTTTACAGACCAGCAGGAACCAAAGATCTGTACATGAAGAGGAGGGTGAGGCCAAAGAGTCCCACGAGCACCTACAGAATCAGGATTGGACTGGTTTATCAAGGTATCTATACCTGCTCTTATTATTACTTAATGCCCATAATAACCATCTTGTGGGATTTTATTACCATTTACATTAAAGAGTGTTACTTTTTATGAATTAACCTGGTGCTGATCTCAATCTTAAGCTCCTCTGGACCTGATTGTCAGTTTGCACAAAGGAAAGCAGGCAGACCTCAGATCAGCAGGTCACAGAACGCCATCAGTCTCAGCATCCGCATCCTGGAGGACTCCAGCATCAACATACTCTCTAAAAACGGTAAGATCATAAGGCGGCCTTTAAAATCCTGTTAGAAAGACCTGCTTTAAGGGTCCGGATCAGGGTTAGATTAACGCAGTAGCTCCTTCGTCTCATCCAGACTCTGCAGAGTCGAGGTGCCAGTTTGTCTCATACAGTTTCTCGTGTGCTGGAGGACGTTAAAACTCCAAAACATTCATCCTGCTGTGATGTGCACTGAAAGTTCTTCCTGTTTCCTGTTTGTCAGTGTTGAAGAAAAGTCTGATGGTTCTTCTGAA
This sequence comes from Pachypanchax playfairii, assembly GCA_006937955.1. Classification (NCBI taxonomy): domain Eukaryota; kingdom Metazoa; phylum Chordata; class Actinopteri; order Cyprinodontiformes; family Aplocheilidae; genus Pachypanchax; species Pachypanchax playfairii. The sequence continues at coordinate 194,741 of SSNP01000282.1, forward strand.
GTGTCCTTGTGGACTACAGGAGGACGACTTCCTGGAGCTGCTCAGATCCACCGTCCCTCAGCTATCTGGAGACAAACCTTTTGACATTTTAACTTCAGACAAGAGACGAAGGCTTCAGCCTCTCATCCTGAAGACGGTAACACCAGAGGAGATCTACAGGAACATTAAATCCTTTGGACCAGGGAGATCTATCATCTACATCCGGCTGAAGGTACGTAGGCAGGATTAGTTCTGTTCCTGGTTTCATTAGTCTGCAGCAGGTTGTTTTAACTCTGATTTATCTTCCGGCGCCAGACAGCAGGTCAGAAAGAGACAGGAAACATCAGCCCTGACGCGTTGACCAGAGAAGAAACGAGACGACTAACAAGGTAATTCAGAACCAGATCCAACACAGATGAAAGTTCTTCAGACAGATAATCCTGTCCTGGTTTTCCTGTCAGTTGTAATCCAGAGTTTTCCACTTTTCACGAGTTATGAATGATTTTTAAAAATTCGATAAAAGTGATAGTCTGAGCTGAGCAACAGACCTCAGGCTGACAGGAAGTGAGTTCCAAAGGGGCGGAGCCACTGCTGCAAACACCTTGTCGCCTTGGGTTTTAGTCTGGTTTTCTTTACAACCAGCAGACTCTGATCACATGACCTCAGAGACCTGCTGGGATGTGAGGCTGCAGAAGGTTCCTTATATAAGCTGTTCATTAAGAGTTCTAGAAGTTAAAACCAGAAGTTTAACATGAACTGTGTGATGAACAGGAAGTCAGAGCAGCTGGTAGAGTAACGAGGTGAATACTCAGATGATTTAGTTATGTGATACAACCGGTAAGATTTTTAAATTATTAAAAAGAAAAACAAACCAACAATTTAACATGAGAGTCCAAAGACAGATCAGGGTCCAGAGTCCGGCCCCCCCCCCAGGCTCCTCACAGAGGGATTAATAAAGGAGTGAAGTGAGCCAAGAGCCTCCTTATCTTAGGAAGGAATCTGTCAGGAAACAATCAAGGACTTCAGTTTTTATAATGTTCAATTGGAGAAAATTATCACTCGTCCAACTCCTGACAGATTCCAAACACCTGAGCAAGATCTGAGTCTTAAAAACATCCCGAGGTTTAAAAGAAACATCCAGCTGAATATCATCAGCATAGCAGTGATAAGAAAGGTATTTAAAAGAGCTTTAAATATTCTGTAAAGGCAGCAGATATAATATAAACAATAAAGGGCCTAAAACCGACCCCTGTGGGACACCGAAACTGATTAAAGAGGGAGAAGACCTAAATGTAGCAGCAGCCACAGAGAAAGATGTTCCAGATAAATATAAGTAAAACTAATCTATGCAAGTCCAGCAGCATGAGCAAAGTCCTGCATCACTCTGCATCAGGATGTCATTAGTGACTCACTGTTTCAGTGGAACGACCCTGTGAAAACCAGACTGAAGGTGGTCAAGGATGTCATGTTTAGCTGAAGATGCTGGAAGTTGCTTAGCAACAACTTTTCAGGATTTTAGAATCAGGTTTATTTGGACAAGTATGTTTCACATACAAGGAATTTAGTTCCGGTTCACTTCTATCTCCTCTCTCTCGTCTTCCCCGTGAGGTCCGTGTCTCAGTCCCTGCAGTGGACATGAGCACTACATCTACTGGTAGATGAAGCGCTGCGTCCAGGACACGCGCACTGATCCAGGTTTCAGTAAAGCATCAGATCTGCAGAAATCTGAGTTTTTCCTGGTGAGAAGCAGCTCATCAGCTTGATGGAGCGACCGATTACGAGGTGGATGGACGGGAGCAGCGGTGCAGAAACTCCGCCTTCTCAGCCTGATGAGGCTCTAGTGCATCTCCCCCGTCTGTGTCTCCAAACAGAGCTGCTGCATCTCCAGTCAGAAGTTCAGGAGAGTTAGAAAACTGACCAAGTTTGTCCTGTGGAGTCTCTTATGTTTAAAAGTTCTTCTTGTTGTTGCATCACATACGATGCAGAAAACACACAGAGCGAGGCTGCTGTCAGGACCGCCATCTTGGATGTTTGTTTACAAATAAATAGCAGGTTAGAGATGGATCTACAGCTGCTGGGGGTCAAGTCCAGGTCAATCAGAGACCCAGAATACAGAAGAGTTAATTACAGAGACCAGTAGACTGGAAGACATCTTTAAACAGGGATGTAGGAAGAACATCAAGTTAACAGGAAGAGGTCTTCATTGAACTGACTAGTCTGTCCAACACCTGTCAATCAACCAAGCTAACACGTGCACATATCCTGAAGAACTACGACCGGTCAGTGTTTACGAGTTGTTTAAAACGCTGTGAAGACACGGGAAACTGAAACAAGTAAAATAAATAAATAAATACATGAATAAACTGTATAAATGTAACTTACACATGAAGTGTCCATCGTAACAGAGCGTGCACTTATGACAGCTGATGATGCTATCACGGAAACAGAGGGGCGGGACTTAAAGGTGTAACATATGCGTTACCTTTTCTCTGCCTTCTGAGGAAGAAACTCTGTCATTAGCAGCTCTAACTGTGGGGCGCCCCCTACAGGCACACCATGTCATGACAGGGTCACATGACCAGGGTTAGGGTTAATCTGTTCTATCATAAACATAATAATATCTACCTGTTCTGTACCACCTGACTTCAAACCACCAATCAGACTCTCATGATGGACGATGCTGCTCATGTGTCTCCTATCTCGTGTGTTCATGTCCAACACTGTCTATTTATCTTTATATGTCTGTCTATAAGGACAAGTGAGCCAGAACCGATTTCCCTTTATGTGCAACATACTGGACCAAATAAACCAGATTCAGATTTAACAGACCTGATCCAGGATCTCTGTAAGACAGTCTTGTTTTTCAACATGCTGATCGACCCCCAGCAGAGCAGTCTCTAAAGAACAGCTGGCCTCTGGGTCCAGAGTCCGGTCCCAGTCAGAACCTGTTTATCAGACAGACATTCATTCTTTCTCCTGGTTTCCACAGCAACCACTTTCAGAAGGTTGAAGACAGCACATCAACTTCTAAACAAGAAATGGAAACGGATGATGATGATGGTGCCTTTCCACAACTGGATGTGTCTGTGGCGCCCCCTGCTGCTGAGAGGGAAAACAACACCTCTGATGTGAAGACAGGAGATGATGAAGATGCAGACTGCAGCAGCTGGAGACCAGATGGAACGAGGAGGAATCCTGAGAAACATTCAGATATAACAGAATCTGAGAACAATGCTGATGCTTTCTCTTGTAAAGTCTGTGGAGTTCCTCTCAGATCTGAACTCCTACTAGTCCAACATGCTGCGAGTCATGAGGAGGAAGCAGGAAGTGCTTGTGGAGTGTGTGGAGCATCAGTCCAGGTGCTGATGGAGCATCTTCAGAGAGAACACCGAACTGATGACTGTCCTGTCTGTGGAGAGTCTTTCCTCAGTGCCGTTAGCCTGAATGAGCACGTGACGGCCCACTCAAGTCAGCAGCCTGCTTCCCTGAAAGACCACCAGCAAGTCTATGAACCAGGTCACACATGTCCCACCTGCTCCAAGGTCTTCAAGCTGGAGATGCAGTTAAAAGCTCATCGCAGGACTCACTACAAGCGGAAACCATTCCTCTGTGGTGTCTGCGGCAAACTCCTCTGTGACCGCAGATCTTTATCCCGACACAAGATGACGCACTCTGGAGAAAGACCCCACAGGTGTCAGGTCTGTGGGAGGGAGTTCAAGCTCCACACTACTCTGAGACAACATGAGAAGATCCACATGAACCGGGAGAGATCGTACCTCTGTGACGTCTGCTGCAAGATGTTCCTGACCAGCGTGCAGCTCATTGTTCACATGAGGACGCACACCAAGGAGAAACTGTTTCACTGTGACCAGTGTGGGAAGGGCTTCAGCGCTAAAGGTGCTCTGAAGATCCACATGAGGGTCCACACCGGGGAGACACCGTACTGCTGCTCCTTCTGTAACCGGGCCTTCAAACGAAAGAGTAACCTGGACGACCACGTAGGAACTCACACGGGTGCCAAACCACACGTATGTAAGATCTGTGGGAAAAGCTGCGCACGTAAAACCTACCTGACCGTCCACATGAGGACCCACAATGGAGAGAGACCCTACAAGTGTACCGTGTGTGACAAAGCCTTCACTCAGAGTCACTGTCTGAAAACACACATGAAGAGTCACCAGAGCGCAGCGTGAAGATGAGCCAAGGTTTCTTCTTCTGCTGTGGAGGTGAATTCTTCTTCTCTCCTGTTCAAAGATACGGTGGAGGCCGTCAGCTCAGCATGTGAAACCACAACCTCATCAGAACAACTGTTTTATGTTTGACCCAGATGTTTCCTGCTCGGTCATCACGATCCATATTTAAATAAAAATCATCTCAGTTGAATTCTGACCAAGAAAAGGCAGAAGACAAACTTATCACTTTTATTTCATTATAAAACTGAAACTTTGATAATAAAATACATTCTGTGACTATAATGAATCATTCTGTTTCTTTAAATGTGAATCATTTTTCAAAGACATCACAGACGGTTTAGCAGTCGAGTGTTTTCATTCAGTCAGAAGTTCCAAACCATCATTAAAAAGGATTGAAATGACTCATGAAGACAGAATGATGTGTATTCAAATCCTGTCATGTAGCTTAGCACACCTGTTAGTCTCAGATTACATCATGTTCAGTTCTACCTCCTGACATCAGATTAAAAACAAACACCTTTTCATCTTCTCTTACTGTGTTTTTATTCTGATCCGATCTGATGAAACTTTAATATTCTGAATTATTGTTTAACATTATTGAGTTTTTATTCATTTTACTTCTGGAGTCTGTAAAACTAAATGTATTTACTTCAGCAGCTGATCAGGTCCAACCCTGAACATCTGTCATACAGATGTGCTGGAGATGTCCAGGTGAGACCAGCAGGACAGAGTCTGTACGGTTTTAAAGACACTCTGTATGTTAAACGGAGGTGAAACTTGTTTTCTCTGCTGACGATGTGTTTAAATCAGTGTTCAGACTGGGACACTTGAGTTTTTCTGCTCTGTTCAGGAACAGTAATGGTGCCACCAAGCTGCTGGGCAGGCTGAGCCACACGGTGGAGGAAAACACTAAACACCAGTCATCATGACTCAGCACGCTGAAAAAGCTCAACGCAATGCAAATAAAATACCCCAGAAACAGCAGCCATATTGCTGTGGTTATAAGCACGATGGTGTTGAAAGCTTTCCTCTTTGTTGGGTCCACCTTGTCTCCGCCCACTTCACTGTGCTTTGGACGAATCAGAACACAGAGAACAGAAAGACTACAGAACGCAACAACAACAAACGTGATGCTTGTAAAGAAAAAAAATGGTACAAAAGGCATTTCAGGGAAAGAGGAAACAACCAGACCGCTCCACCCAACAGCAAAGAGCCAAACAAGACCAATACTGATGGTTCTGATCCTGACGCCGCTGGTGTCTTTCAGCTTCAGATAGGTGAGAGGGTAAATAACAGCCAGGTAGCGCTCGATGCAGGTTAGAACATGAAACAGGATCTCTCCAACCATCGTTACTGTAGAAATACAGAAACCTGCTAAAAACAGCTGCGGAACAAGGAACCCAAACATATAAAGAACTCCACCAGGGGCCTCAAACAGGTGCATGGCGGCCATGTTGTAGGTGATGATCTCCGAGTGGCTCATAGTTAGTGAGGAGTGCTGCTGCCGCCACCTCCGGTGAGCTGAGTGGAGCACCCAGAGGGCAAAAGGGACAATGAGGATGGATCTGATGATCATGAAGACAGGCATGGAAAGAAACCCATCTGAGTCTATGCAGTAGGAGGATGCAGGAGAGGAAGAGGAGTTAGATGATGAAGACCAGTTGAGAGCCATGTCAGCTGTGTGGACAGTAAAACTACTGCAAAGAAGAAAACGAGAAATAAAATCTGAATCATTTACTGTCTTCACTGGATGTTCATCAGCTGCTGTTTGTATTACTCCATCAGTCCTGGAGGGGACAATACAAGCTACAGATACAAAGTTAGAAATGTATTTGAGAACAAGAGTTATGAAATAAAAACAGGAAAAAGGATGAGTGTAAAATAAACTACAGAAAATACAATATTTGCAGAGAATAACTTTCCATTAAGTTAAAAATACTGAGAATTACTCATTTTTAATATTGAAATGATGTCATACACAAAATCCCTGAACAGCTGATTTACTGATCTTTTATTTTGTAAAACATTCAGTGAATCAAGATGTTTGATCTCAAACTCTCTGGACTGCTGAACAGTAGTCAAAATATTATTACAATGTAACAGGTAACTATTAAACATCACTTACCTGAGTAGGTAGTGTATGACGGTCTCACCAGTCACTCACTGTAACCCACCAGTAACAGTGCTGGAAGTCGTCGGGACAGGCAGGCGTTTCCTTTAAATACAGACGCTGAAATAATTATGTTCTTTATGGTAAATTTAACCAGGCAAATGTTGGTTTCAGGAAGAGGCGAGAGAGGATCAGCTGCAGAAAACTACATGCATACAAATACATGACAGATGCATGACAGATACATGACAGATACATGACAGATGCATGACAGATGCATGACAGATGCATGACAGATGCATGACAGATGCATGACAGATACATGACAGATACATGACAGATGCATGACAGATGCATGACAGATACATGACAGATGCATGACAGATACATGACAGATGCATGACAGATGCATGACAGATGCATGACAGATACATGACAGATGCATGACACATTCATGACAAATACATGACAGATGCATGACAGATGCATGACAGATGCATGACATATACATGACAGATGCATGACAGATACATGACAGATACATGACAGATACATGACAGATACATGACAGATACATGACACATACATGACAAATACATGACAGATGCATGACAGATACATGACAGATACATGACAGATGCATGACAGATGCATGACAGATGCATGACAGATGCATGACAGATACATGACAGATGCATGACAGATGCATGACAGATACATGACAGATACATGACACATTCATGACAGATACATGACAGATACATGACAGATGCATGACAGATGCATGACAGATACATGACAGATGCATGACACATACATGACAGATACATGACAGATGCATGACAGATGCATGACAGATGCATGACAGATACATGACAGATGCATGACACATTCATGACAAATACATGACAAATGCATGACAGATACATGACAGATGCATGACAGATACATGACAGATGCATGACAGATGCATGACAGATACATGACAGATTCATGACAGATACATGACAGATACATGACAGATGCATGAAAGATGCATGACAGATGTATGACAGATACATGAAAGATACATGACAAATACATGACAGATGCATGACAGATACATGACAGATACATGACAGATGCATGACAGATGCATGACAGATACATGACAGATGCATGACACATTCATGACAGATACATGACAAATACATGACAGATACATGACAGATACATGACAGATACATGACAGATGCATGACAGATGCATGACAGATACATGACAGATGCATGACAGATGCATGACAGATACATGACAGATACATGACAGATGCATGACAGATACATGACACATTCATGACAAATACATGACAGATGCATGACAGATACATGACAGATGCATGACAGATGCATGACAGATACATGACAGATGCATGACAGATGCACATGCATGACAGATGCATGACAGATGCATGACAGATGCATGACAGATGCATGACAGATGCATGACAGATACATGACAGAAACAAGACAGATACATGACAGATACATGACAGATACATACAGATACGTGACAGATGCGTGACAGATACATGACAGATACGTGACAGATGCATGACTGACAGATACATGACAAATACATGACGACAAATACATGACAGATGCATGTGACACATGCATGACAAATACATGACAGATACATGACAGATGCATGACAGATGCATGACAGATACATGACCATGACAGATGCATGACACAGATGCATGACAGATGCATGACACATGCATGACAAATACATGACAGATGCATGACAGATGCATGACAGATGCATGACAGATGCATGACAGATACATGACAGATGACATGACAGATACATGACAGATACATGACAGATACATGACAGATGCATGACACATACATGACAGATACATGACAGATACATGACAGATACATGACAGATGCGCATGACAGATGCATGACAGATACATGACAGATGCATGACACATTCGTGACAAATACGTGACAGATGCGTGACAGATGCGTGACAGATGCGTGACAGATACGTGACAGATGCGTGACAGATGCGTGACAGATGCGTGACAGATACGTGACAGATGCGTGACAGATGCGTGACAGATACATGACAGATGCATGACAGATGCATGACAGATGCATGACACATTCATGACAGATACATGACAAATACATGACAGATACATGACAGATACATGACAGATACATGACAGATGCATGACAGATACATGACACATGACAGATGCATGACAGATGCATGACAGATACATGACAGATACATGACACATTCATGACAGATACATGACAGATACATGACAGATACATGACAGATGCATGACAGATACATGACAGATACATGACAGATGCATGACAGATGCATGACAGATACATGACAGATACATGACACATTCATGACAGATACATGACAGATGCATGACAGATACATGACAGATACATGACAGATGCATGACAGATACATGACAGATGCATGACAGATGCATGACAGATGCATGACAGATTCATGACAGATACATGACAAATACATGACAGATACATGACAGATGCATGACAGATACATGACAGATACATGACAGATGCATGACAGATACATGACAGATACATGACAGATACATGACAGATACATGACAGATGCATGACAGATGCATGACAGATGTATGACAGATACATGAAAGATACATGACAAATACATGACAGATGCAATACATGACAAATACATGACAAATACATGACAGATACATGACAGATACATGACAGATGCATGACAGATGCATGACAGATGCATGACAGATGCATGACAGATACATGACAGATGCATGACAGATGCATGACAGATACATGACAGATGCATGACAGATACATGACACATTCATGACAGATACATGACAGATACATGACAGATGCATGACAGATGCATGACAGATACATGACAGATACATTACAGATACATGACAGATGCATGACATATTCATGACAAATACATGACAGATGCATGACAGATGCATGACAGATACATGACAGATACATGACAGCTGCATGACAGATGCATGACACATACATGACAAATACATGACAGATACATGACAGATGCATGACAGATGCATGACAGATGCATGACAGATGCATGACAGATGCATGACAGATACATGACAGATGCATGACAGATGCATGACAGATACATGACAGATACATGACACATTCATGACAAATACATGACAGATGCATGACAGATGCATGACAGATGCATGACAGCTGCATGACAGATGCATGACAGATACCTGACAGATGCATGACAGATACATGACAGATGCAGGACAGATACATGACAGATACATGACAGATGCATGACAGATACATGACAGATACATGACGGATGCATGACAGATGCATGACACATTCATGACAGATACATGACAGATGCATGACACATACATGACAAATACATGACAGATACCTGACAGATGCATGACAGATACATGACACATTCATGACAGATACATGACAGATACATGACAGATGCATGACAGATGCATGACAGATACATGACAGATGCATGACAGATACATGACAGATGCATGACAGATGCATGACAGATGCATGACAGATGCATGACAGATGCATGACAGATGCATGACAGATACATGACAGATACATGACAGATGCATGACAGATACATGACAGATACATGACAGATACATGACAGATGCATGACAGATGCATGACAGATGCATGACAGATGCATGACAGATGCATGACAGATACATGACAGATGCATGACAGATGCATGACAGATGCATGACAGATACATGAAAGATACATGACAAATACATGACAGATGCAATACATGACAAATACATGACAAATACATGACAGATACATGACAGATACATGACAGATGCGTGACAGATACGTGACAGATGCGTGACAGATGCGTGACAGATACGTGACAGATGCATGACAGATACATGACAGATGCATGACAGATACATGACACATTCATGACAAATACATGACAGATGCATGACAGATACATGACAGATGCATGACACATACATGACAGATACATGACAGATGCATGACAGATGCATGACAGATGCATGACAGATGCATGACACATTCATGACAGATACATGACAGATGCATGACAGATTCATGACAGATGCATGACACATTCATGACAGATACATGACAAATACATGACAGATGCATGACAGATACATGACAGATGCATGACAGATGTATGACAGATACATGAAAGATACCTGACAAATACATGACACATGCATGACAGATGCATGACAGATGCATGACAGATGCATGACAGATACATGACAGATACATGACAGATGCATGACAGATGCATGACAGATACATGACAGATGCATGACAGATGCATGACAGATGCATGACAGATGTATGACAGATACATGAAAGATACCTGACAAATACATGACACATGCATGACAGATGCATGACAGATGCATGACACATGCATGACAGATACATGACAGATACATGACAGATGCATGACAGATGCATGACAGATACATGACAGATACGTGACAGATGCGTGACAGATGCGTGACAGATGCGTGACAGATGCGTGACAGATACGTGACAGATACGTGACAGATGCGTGACAGATGCATGACAGATGCATGACAGATACATGACAGATGCATGACAGATGCATGACAGATACATGACAGATGCGTGACAGATACGTGACAGATACGTGACAGATACGTGACAGATGCGTGACAGATGCGTGACAGATGCGTGACAGATACGTGACAGATGCGTGACAGATGCGTGACAGATGCGTGACAGATACATGACAGATGCATGACAGATGCATGACAGATGCATGACAGATACATGACAGATACATGACAGATGCATGACAGATGCATGACAGACACATGACAGATACATGACAGATACATGAAAGATACATGACAAATACATGACAGATGCAATACATGACAGATACATGACAGATACGTGACAGATGCGTGACAGATGCGTGACAGATACGTGACAGATGCGTGACAGATACGTGACAGATACATGACAGATGCATGACACATTCATGACAGATACATGACAGATACATGACAGATAGATGACAGATGCATGACAGATGCATGACAGATACATGACAGATACATGACAGATGCATGACAGATGCATGACAGATACATGACAGATACATGACAGATACATGACAGATACATGACAGATGCGTGACAGATGCGTGACAGATGCATGACAGATGCATGACAGATGTATGACAGATACATGACAGATGCATGACAGATGCATGACAGATGCATGACAGATGCATGACAGATGCGTGACAGATGTATGACAGATACATGAAAGATACATGACAAATACATGACAGATGCAATACATGACAAATACATGACAGATACCTGACAGATACATGAAAGATACATGACAGATGCATGACAGATACATGACAGATACATGACAGATTCATGACAGATACATGACAGATACATGACAGATGCATGACAGATGCATGACAGATGCATGACAGATGTATGACAGATGCATGACAGATGCATGACAGATGTATGACAGATACATGACACATTCATGACAGATACATGACAGATGCATGACAGATACATGACAGATGCATGACAGATACATGACAGATACATGACAGATGCATGACAGATACATGACAGATACATGACACATTCATGACAGATACATGACAGATGCATGACAGATGCATGACAGATGCATGACAGATACATGACAGATGCATGACAGATGCATGACAGATGCATGACAGATGCATGACAGATGCATGACAGATGCATGACAGATGCATGACAGATGCGTGACAGATACGTGACAGATACGTGACAGATACGTGACAGATGCGTGACAGATGCGTGACAGATGCGTGACAGATACGTGACAGATGCGTGACAGATGCGTGACAGATACGTGACAGATACGTGACATATACGTGACAGATGCGTGACAGATGCGTGACAGATACGTGACAGATACGTGACAGATGCATGACAGATACATGACACATTCATGACAGATACATGACAGATACATGACAGATACATGACAGATGCATGACAGATGCATGACAGATGCATGACAGATACATGACAGATGCATGACAGATGCATGACAGATACATGACAGATACATGACAGATACATGACAGATACATGAAAGATACATGACAAATACATGACAGATGCAATACATGATAGATACGTGACAAATACGTGACAGATGCGTGACAGATGCGTGACAGATACGTGACAGATACGTGACAGATACGTGACAGATGCGTGACAGATGCGTGACAGATGCGTGACAGATACGTGACAGATACGTGACAGATGCGTGACAGATGCGTGACAGATGCGTGACAGATGCGTGACAGATGCGTGACAGATGCGTGACAGATGCGTGACAGATACGTGACAGATGCGTGACAGATGCGTGACAGATGCGTGACAGATGCATGACAGATACATGACAATGCATGACAGATACATGACAGATACATTACAGATGCATGACAGATGCATGACAGATGCATGACAGATGCATGACAGATGCATGACAGATGCATGACAGATACATGACAGATGCATGACACATACATGACAGATACATGACACATACATGACAAATACATGACAGATACATGACAGATCCATGACAGATTCATGACAGATACATGACAGATGCATGACAGATGCATGACAGATGCATGACAGATGCATGACAGATGCATGACAGATACATGACAGATGCATGACAGATGCATGACAGATGCATGACAGATACATGACAGATACATGACACATTCATGACAAATACATGACAGATACATGACACATTCATGACAAATGCATGACAGATACATGACAGATGCATGACAGATGCATGACAGATACATGACAGATGCATGACAGATACATGACAGATACATGACACATTCATGACAGATACATGACAGATACATGACAGATGCATGACAGATGTATGACAGATACATGAAAGATACATGACAAATACATGACAGATGCAATACATGACAAATACGTGACAGATACGTGACAGATACGTGACAGATGCGTGACAGATGCGTGACAGATGCGTGACAGATACGTGACAGATACGTGACAGATGCGTGACAGATGCGTGACAGATGCGTGACAGACGCGTGACAGACGCGTGACAGACACGTGACAGATACATGACAGATACATGACAGATGCATGACAGATGCATGACAGATACATGACAGATGCATGACACATTCATGACAGATACATGACAGATGCATGACAGATGCATGACAGATGCATGACAGATACATGACAGATTCATGACAGATGCATGACAGATGCATGACAGATACATGACAGATACATGACAGATACATGACACATTCATGACAAATACATGACAGATGCATGACAGATACATGACAGATGCATGACAGATACATGACAGATACATGACAGATACATGACAGATGCATGACAGATGCATGACAGATGCATGACAGATGCATGACACATTCATGACAGATACATGACAAATACATGACAGATACATGACAGATGCATGACAGATACATGACAGATGCATGACAGATGTATGACAGATACATGAAAGATACATGACAAATACATGACACATGCATGACAGATGCATGACAGATGCATGACAGATACATGACAGATACATGACAGATACATGACAGATACATGACAGATACATGACAGATGCATGACAGATGCATGACAGATACATGACAGATGCATGACAGAGGCATGACAGATACATGACAGATGCATGACACAGAGAGAGGATCAGCTGCAGAAAACTACGACAGATACATGACAGATGCATGACAGATACATGACAGATACATGACAGATGCATGACAGATACATGACACATTCATGACAGATACATGACAGATACATGACAGATGCATGACAGATGCATGACAGATACATGACAGATGCATGACACATTCATGACAGATACATGACAGATGCATGACAGATGCATGACAGATGCATGACAGATACATGACAGATACATGACAGATGCATGACAGATACATGACAGATGCATGACAGATGTATGACAGATACATGACAGATGCATGACAGATACATGACAGATGCATGACAGATGCATGACAGATGCATGACAGATACATGACAGATGCATGACAGATGCATGACAGATACATGACAGATACGTGACAGATGCGTGACAGATGCGTGACAGATGCGTGACAGATGCGTGACAGATACGTGACAGATGCATGACAGATGCATGACAGATGCATGACACATTCATGACAGATACATGACAAATACATGACAGATACATGACAGATGCATGACAGATACATGACAGATGCATGACAGATACATGACAGATACGTGACAGATGCGTGACAGATGCGTGACAGATGCGTGACAGATGCGTGACAGATACGTGACAGATGCGTGACAGATGCGTGACAGATACGTGACAGATGCATGACAGATGCATGACAGACGCATGACAGATACGTGACAGATGCGTGACAGATACGTGACAGATGCGTGACAGATGCGTGACAGATACGTGACAGATACGTGACAGATGCGTGACAGATGCGTGACAGATGCGTGACAGATGCGTGACAGATGCATGACAGATGCATGACAGATACATGACAGATGCATGACAGATACATGACACATTCATGACAGATACATGACAGATACATGACAGATGCATGACAGATGCATGACAGATACATGACAGATGCATGACAGATGCATGACAGATGCATGACAGATGCATGACAGATGCATGACAGATGCATGACAGATACATGACAGATACATGACAGATACATGACAGATGCATGACAGATGCATGACAGATGCATGACAGATGCATGACAGATGCATGACAGATACATGACAGATGCATGACAGATGCATGACAGATACATGACAGATGCATGACAGATACATGACAGATACATGACACATTCATGACAAATACATGACAGATACATGACAGATACATTACAGATGCATGACACATTCATGACACATACATGACAGATACATGACAAATACATGACAGATGCATGACAGATACATGACAGATACATGACAGATACATGACAGATGCATGACAGATGCATGACAGATGCATGACAGATGCATGACAGATTCGTGACAGATGCGTGACAGATACGTGACAGATGCGTGACAGATGCGTGACAGATGCGTGACAGATACATGACAGATGCATGACAGATGCATGACAGATGCATGACAGATACATGACAGATACATGACAGATGCATGACACATTCATGACAAATACATGACAGATGCATGACAGATACATGACAGATGCATGACAGATACATGACAGATACATGACAGATGCATGACAGATGCATGACAGATGCATGACAGATACATGACAGATGCATGACAGATGCATGACAGATACATGACAGATGCATGACAGATACATGACAGATGCATGACAGATGCATGACAGATACATGACAGATACAAGACAGAAACATGACAGATACATGACAGATGCATGACAGATGCATGACAGATGCATGACAGATGCATGACAGATGCATGACACATTCATGACAAATACATGACAGATGCATGACAGATGCATGACAGATGCATGACAGATGCATGACAGATGCATGACAGATACATGACAGAGGCATGACAGATGCATGACAGATACATGACAGCTGCATGACACATTCATGACAGATACATGACAAATACATGACAGATACATGACAGATACATGACAGATGCATGACAGATGCGTGACAGATACATGACAGATGCATGACAGATGCATGACAGATGCATGACACATTCATGACAGATACATGACAAATACATGACAGATGCATGACAGATACATGACAGATTCATGACAGATGCATGACAGATGCATGACAGATACATGACAGATGCATGACAGATACATGACAGATGCATGACAGATGCATGACAGACGCATGACAGATACGTGACAGACGCGTGACAGACGCGTGACAGACACGTGACAGATACGTGACAAATACGTGACAAATACGTGACAAATACGTATACTTGACAGATACGTGACAGATACGTGACAGATACGTGACAGATGCGTGACAGATGCGTGACAGATGCGTGACAGATGCGTGACAGATGCGTGACAGATGCGTGACAGATGCATGACAGATACATGACAGATACATGACACATTCATGACAAATACATGACAGATGCATGACAGATACATGACAGATGCATGACAGATACATGACAGATGCATGACAGATACATGAAAGATGCATGACAGATGTATGACAGATACATGAAAGATACCTGACAAATACATGACACATGCATGACAGATGCATGACAGATGCATGACACATGCATGACAGATACATGACAGATACATGACACATTCATGACAAATACATGACAGATGCATGACAGATGCATGACAGATGCATGACAGATGCATGACAGATGCATGACAGATACATGACAGATGCATGACAGATACATGACAGATGCATGACAGATGCATGACAGATACATGACAGATACATGACAGATGCATGACAGATACATGACAGATACATGACAGATGCATGACAGATGCATGACAGATGCATGACAGATACATGACAGATACATGACACATTCATGACAAATACATGACAGATGCATGACAGATGCATGACAGATACATGACAGATACATGACAGATGCATGACAGATGCATGACAGATACATGACAGATGCATGACAGATACGTGACAGATGCGTGACAGATGCGTGACAGATGCGTGACAGATGCATGACAGATACATGACAGATGCATGACAGATACATGACACATTCATGACAAATACATGACACATGCATGACAGATGCATGACAGATGCATGACACATGCATGACAGATACATGACAGATACATGACAAATACATGACAGATACATGACAGATGCATGACAGATACATGACAGATGCATGACAGATGTATGACAGATACATGAAAGATACCTGACAAATACATGACACATGCATGACAGATGCGTGACAGATGCGTGACAGATGCGTGACAGATGCGTGACAGATGCGTGACAGATACGTGACAGATACGTGACAGATGCGTGACAGATGCGTGACAGATACGTGACAGATGCGTGACAGATGCGTGACAGATACATGACAGATGCATGACAAATGATACATGACAGATGCATGACAGATGCGTGACAGATGCGTGACAGATACGTGACAGATACGTGACAGATACGTGACAGATGCGTGACAGATGCGTGACAGATGCGTGACAGATGCGTGACAGATACGTGACAGATGCGTGACAGATGTGACAGATACATGACAGATATACATGACAGATGCATGACAAATGCATGACAGATGCATGACAGATACATGACAGATGCATGACACATTCATGACAGATACATGACAGATACATGACAGATACATGACAGATACATGACAGATGCATGACAGATGCATGACAGATGCGTGACAGATACGTGACAGATACGTGACAGATACGTACAGATGCGTGACAGATGCGTGACAGATAATACATGACAGATTACGTGACAGATACGTGACAGATGCGTGACAGGACAGATACAAGACAGATGATACATGACAGATACATGACAGATGCATGACAGATGCATGACAGATACATGAGCATGACACATTCATGACAGATACATGACAAATACATGACAGATACATGACAGATGCATGACAGATACATGACAGATACATGACAGATACATGACAGATACATGACAGATGCATGACAGATACATACATGACAGATACATGACAGAGATGCATGACAGATGCGTGACAGATGCGTGACAGATACGTGACAGATACGTGACAGATACGTGACAGATACGTGACAGATGCGTGACAGATGCGTGACAGATACGTGACAGATACATGACAGATGCGTGACAGATACGTGACAGATGCGTGACAGATGCGTGACAGATGCGTGACAGATACGTGACAGATGCGTGACAGATGCGTGACACGACAAATACATGACACATTACATGACAGATACGTGACAGATACGTGACAGATGCGTGACAGATACGTGACAGATGCGTGACAGATACGTGACAGATACGTGACAGATACATGACAGACGCATGACAGATGCATGACAGATGCATGACACATGCGTGACAGATACGTGACAGATGCGTGAATGACAGATACATGACAGATACATGACAGATGCATGACAGATACATGACACATTCATGACAGATACATGACAGATACATGACAGATAGATGACAGATGCATGACAGATGCATGACAGATACATGACACATGCATGACAGATACGTGACAGATACGTGACAGATACGTGACAGATACGTGACAGATGCGTGACAGATATGACAGATAAATGACAGATACATGACAGATGCATGAACATGACACATACATGACAGATACATGACAGATGCATGACAGATGCATGACAGATGCATGACAGATACATGACAGATGCATGACACATTCATGACAAATACAAACATGACAGATGCATGACAGATACATGACAGATACATGACAGATGCATGACAGATACATGACACATTCATGACAGATACATGACAGATACATGACAGATGGACAGATAAATGACAGATACATGACAGATGCATGACACATGCATGACAGATACATGACAGATACATGACAGATGCGTGACAGATACATGACAGATACATGACAGATGCATGACAGATACATGACACATTCATGACAGATCAAATGCGTGACAGATGCGTGACAGACGCGTGACAGATACGTGACAGATGCGTGACAGATGCGTGACAGATACGTGACAGATGCGTGACAGATGCGTGACAGACAGATGCATGACAGAAACAGATGCATGACAGATGCATTACGTGACAGATACGTGACAAATGCGTGACAGATGCGTGACAGATGCGTGACAGATACGTGACAGATGCGTGAATACATGACAGATGATACGTGACAGATGCCTGACAGATACGTGACAGATGCGTGACAGATACGTGAGGACAGATGCGTGACAGATGCGTGACAGATGCATGACAGATGCAGGACACATGCATGACAGATACATGACAGATACATGACAGATGCATGACACATGCATGACACATACATGACAGATACATGACAGATACACATGACAGATACATGAGACAGATGCATGACAGATACATGCATGACAGATGCATGACAGATGCATACAGATACGTGACAGATACGTGACAGATGCATGACAGACGCATGACAGACGCATGACAGATACGTGACAGATGCGTGACAGATACGTGACAGATACGTGACAGATCATGACAGATGCATGACAGATACATGACAGATACATGACACATACATGACAGATACATGACAGATGCATGACAGATGCATGACACATGCATGACAGATACAGACAGATGCGTGAACATGACAGATACATGACAGATACATGACAGATGCATGACAGATGCATGACAGATGCATGACAGATACATGACAGATGCATGACACATTCATGACAAATACGACAGATACATGAAAGATTACATGACAGATACGTGACAGATGCGTGACAGATGCGTGACAGATGCGTGACAGATGCGTGACAGATGCATGACAGATGCATGACAGATACAGACAGATACATGAAAGATACATGACAGATGCATGACAGATGCGTGAATGCGTGACAGATGCGTGACAGATGCGTGACAGATGCACATGACAGATACGTGACAGACATGACACATACATGACAGATACATGACAGATGCATGACAGATACATGACAGATGCATGACAATACATGACAGATGCATGACACATTCATGACAAATACAAGACAGATGCATGACAGATACATGACACATGCATGACAGATACATGACAGATACATGACAGATACATGACAGATGCATGACAGATGTATGACAGATACATGAAAGATACCTGACAAATACATGACACATGCATGACAGATGCGTGACAGATGCGTGACAGATGAGGCGTGACAGATGCGTGAGATACATGACAGAATGACAAATTCATGACAAATACATGACAGATGCATGACAGATACATGACAGATGCATGACAGATACATGACAGATACATGACAGATGCATGACAGATACATGACAGATCAGATGCATGACAGATGCATGACACATTCGTGACAGATACGTGACAAATGCGTGACAGATGCGTGACAGATGCGTGACAGATACGTGACAGATGCGTGACAGATGCATGACAGATACATGACACATTCATATACATGACAGATACATGACAGATGCATGACAGATGCATGACAGATACATGACAGATGCATGACACATTCATGACAGATACATGACAGATACATGACAGATACATGACAGATACGTGACAGATGCGTGACAGATGCGTGACAGATGCGTGACAGATGCGTGAATACGTGACAGATGCGTGACAGATGCGTGACACATGCGATGTATGACAGATACATGAAAGATACATGACAAATATGACAGATGCATGACAGATGCATGACAGATGCATGACAGATACATGACAGATGCATGACAGATGCATGACAGATGCATGACAGATACATGACAGATGCATGACAGATACATGACACATATACATGACAGATACATGACAGAGATACAAGACAGATACATGACAGATGCATGACAAATACATGACACAGACAGATGCGTGACAGATGCGTGACAGATGCGTGACAGATACGTGACAGATACGTGACAGATGCGTGACAGATGCGTGATCACAGATACATGACAGATGCATGACAGATACATGACAATACATGACAGATGCATGACAGATGCATGACAGATGCATGACAGATACATGACAGATGCATGACACATGCATGACAAATACATGACAAATGCATGACAGAATACATGACAGATACATGACAGATGTATGACAGATACATGAAAGATACATGACAAATCATGACACATGCATGACAGATACATGACAGATACATGACAGATGATACATGACAGATGCATGACAGACGCAAATACATGACAAATACATGATACATGAAAGATACATGACAAATACATGACACATACATGACAGATACATGACAGATACATGACAGATGTATGACAGATACATGAAAGATACATGACAAATATACATGACAAATACATGATACGTGACAGATACGTGACAGATACGTGACAGATCGTGACAAATACATGACAGATGCATGACACATGCATGACAGATACATGACAGATACATGACAGATGCATGACAGATGCATGACAGATGCATGACAGATACATGACAGATGCATGACAGATGCGTGACAGAGGCGTGACAGATGCGTGACAGATGCGTGACAGATACGTGACAGATGCGTGACAGATGCGTGACAGATGCATGACAGATGGATGACAGATACATGACAGATACATGACAGATGCATGACAGATACATGACAGATGCATGACAGATACATGACAGATACATGACAGATGCATGACAGATACATGACAGATACATGACAGATGCATGACAGATGCATGACAGATAACAGATGCGTGACAGATGCGTGACAGATACGTGACAGATGCGTGACAGATGCATGACAGATGCATGACAGATGCATGACACATTCAGACAGATACATGACAGATGCATGACAGATACATGAAAGATACATGACAAATTGACAGATACATGAATACATGACACATGCATGACAGATGCATGACAGATGCATGACACATGCATGACAGATACGTGACAGATACGTGACAGATACGTGACAGATACGTGACAGATGCGTGACAGATGCGTGACAGATGCGTGACAGATGCGTGACAGATACGTGACACAGATACATGACAGATGAATGATACATGACAGATACATGACAGATACATGAAAGATACATGACAAATACATGACACATGCATGACAGATGCATGACAGATGCATGACACATACATGAACACATTCATGACAGATACGTGACAGATGCGTGACAGATGCGTGACAGATGCGTGACAGATGCGTGACAGATACGTGACAGATACGTGACAGATACGTGACAGATGCGTGACAGATGCGTGACAGATGCGTGACAGATGCGTGACAGATACGTGACAGATGCGTGACAGATGCGTGACAGATGCGTATTCATGACAGATACGTGACAGATACATGACAGATGTATGACAGATACATGAAAGATACATGACAAATACATGACACATGCATGACAGATGCATGACAGATGCATGACACATGCATGACAGATACGTGACAGATACGTGACAGATACGTGACAGATACGTGACAGATGCGTGACAGATGCGTGACAGATGCGTGACAGATGCATGACAGATGCGTGACAGATACATGACAGATGCGTGACAGATAGATAAATGACAGATGCATGAGCATGAAGATGCATGACAGATGCACATGACAGATGCATGACAGATACATGACAGATACATGACAGATACGTGACAGATGCATGACAGATGCGTGACAGATGCGTGACAGATGCGTGACAGATGCGTGACAGATACGTGACAGATGCGTGACAGATGCGTGACAGATGCGTGACAGATACAAGACAGATGCATGACAGATACATGACAGATACATGACAGATACATGACAGATGCATGACAGATGCATGACAGATACATGACAGATACATGACAGATACATGACACATACAAGACAGATGCATGACAGATGCATGAACAGATACATGAAAGATACATGACAGATATGACAGATGCATGACACATGCATGTGAAAGATACGTGACAGATGCGTGACAGATGCGTGACAGATGCGTAATGCGTGACAGATACGTGACAGATGCGTGACAGATGCGTGACAGATGCGTATGACAGATACGTGACAGATACATGACAGAGATGCATGACAGATACATACATGACAGATGCATGACAGATACATGACAGATACATGACAGATACATGACAGACATGACAGATGCATGACAGATGCATGACAGATGTATGACAGATACATGAAAGATACATGACAAATACATGACAGATGCAATACATGACAAATACATGACAGATACATGACAGATGCATGACAGATGCATGACACATGCATGAATGCATGACAGATGCATGACAGATACATGACAGATGCATGACAGATGCATGACAGATACATGACAGATGCATGACACATTCATGACAAATACATGACAGATGCACAGATGCGTGACAGACGCGTGACAGATGCGTGACAGATGCGTGACAGATGCGTGACAGATACGTGACAGATACGTGACAGATGCGTGACAGATGCGTGACCAGATACATGACAGATGCATGACAGATGTATGACAGATACATGAAAGATTGACAAATACATGACACATGCATGACAGATGCATGACAGATGCATGACAACAGAGACATGACAGATACATGACAGATGCATGACAGATGCATGACAGATGCATGACAGATGCATGACACATTCATGACAGATACATGACAGATACATGACAGATACATGACAGATACGTGACAGATACGTGACAGATGCGTGACAGATGCGTGACAGATGCGTGACAGATACGTGACAGATACGTGACAGATGCGTGACAGATGCGTGACAGATGCGTGACAGATGCGTGACAGATGCGTGACAGATGCGTGACAGATGCATGACATACATGACAGATACATGACAGATACATGAAAGATACATGACAGATACATGACAGATGCATGACAGATAAAGACAGATGCATGACAGATGCATGACAGATGCATGACAGATACATGACAGATGCATGACAGATGCATGACAGATACATGACAGATGCATGACAGATACGTGACAGATACGTGACAGATGCGTGACAGATGCGTGACAGATGCGTGACAGATACGTGACAGATGCGTGACAGATGCATGACAGATGCATGACAGATGCATGACACATTCATGACAGATACATGACAGATACATGACAGATACATGACAGATGCATGACAGATGCATGACAGATGCATGACAGATGCATGACAGATACATGACAGATACATGACAGATACATGACAGATGCATGACAGATACATGACAGATGCATGACAGATACATGACAGATGCATGACAGATGCATGACAGATGTATGACAGATACATGACAGATGCATGACAGATGCATGACAGATACATGACAGATGCAATACATGACAAATACATGACAGATACGTGACAGATACGTGACAGATGCGTGACAGATACGTGACAGATGCGTGACAGATACGTGACAGATACGTGACAGATACATGACAGACGCATGACAGATGCGTGACAGATGCGTGACAGATACGTGACAGATACGTGACAGATGCGTGACAAATACATGACAGATACATGACAGATGCATGACACATTCATGACAGATACATGACAGATACATGACAGATACATGACAGATGCATGACAGATACATGACAGATGCATGACAGATACATGACAGATGCATGACAGATGCATGACAGATGCATGACAGATGCATGACACATTCATGACAAATACATGACAGATGCATGACAGATACATGACAGATGCATGACAGATACATGACAGATACATGACAGATGCATGACAGATGCATGACAGATACATGACAGATACATGACAGATGCATGACAGATACATGACAGATGCATGACAGATACATGACAGATACATGACAGATACATGACAGATACATGACAGATACATGACAGATACATGACACATTCATGACAAATACATGACAGATGCATGACAGATACATGACATATACATGACAGATACATGACAGATGCATGACAGATACGTGACAGATGCGTGACAGATGCATGACAGATACATGACAGATGTATGACAGATGCATGACAGATACATGACACATTCATGACAGATACATGACAGATGCATGACAGATGCATGACAGATGCATGACACATTCATGACAGATACATGACAAATACATGACAGATACATGACAGATGCATGACAGATACATGACAGATACATGACAGATACATGACAGATGCATGACAGATACATGACAGATACATGACAGATACATGACAGATACATGACAGATACATGACAGATACATGACAGATGCATGACAGATGCATGACAGATACATGACAGATACATGACAGATGCATGACAGATGCATGACAGATGCATGACAGATACATGACACATTCATGACAAATACATGACAGATGCATGACAGATGCATGACACATTCATGACAGATACATGACAAATACATGACAGATACATGACAGATGCATGACAGATGCATGACAGATACATGACAGATACATGACAGATGCATGACAGATACATGACAGATGCATGACAGATGCATGACAGATGCATGACACATTCATGACAGATACATGACAAATACATGACAGATACATGACAGATGCATGACAGATGCATGACAGATACATGACAGATGCATGACAGATGCATGACAGATACATGACAGATACATGACAGATGCATGACAGATGCATGACAGATGCATGACAGATGCATGACAGATACATGACAGATTCATGACAGATACATGACAGATGCATGACAGATGCATGACAGATACATGACAGATACATGACAGATACATGACAGATACATGACAGATGCATGACAGATGCATGACAGATGTATGACAGATACATGAAAGATACATGACAAATACATGACACATGCATGACAGATGCATGACAGATGCATTACAGATGCATGACAGATGCATGACAGATGTATGACAGATACATGACACATTCATGACAGATACATGACAGATGCATGACACATTCATGACAAATACATGACAGATGCATGACAGATACATGACAGATGCATGACAGATACATGACAGATACATGACACATACATGACAAATACATGACAGATACATGACAGATACATGACAGATGCATGACAGATACATGACAGATACATGACAGATGCATGACAGATACATGACAGATACATGACAGATACGTGACAGATGCGTGACAGATACGTGACAGATGCGTGACAGATGCGTGACAGATGCGTGACAGATACGTGACAGATGCGTGACAGATGCGTGACAGATACGTGACAGATGCGTGACAGATGCTTGACAGATACGTGACAGATACGTGACAGATACGTGACAGATACGTGACAGATGCGTGACAGACGCGTGACAGACGCGTGACAGACACGTGACAGACACGTGACAAATACGTGACAAATACGTGACAAATACGTATACGTGACAGATACGTGACAGATACGTGACAGATGCGTGACAGATGCGTGACAGATGCGTGACAGATGCGTGACAGATGCGTGACAGATGCGTGACAGATGCGTGACAGATGCGTGACAGATGCGTGACAGATGCATGACAGATGCATGACAGATACATGACAGATACATGACAGATGCATGACAGATACATGACAGATACATGACACATTCATGACAGATGCATGACAGATGCATGACAGATACATGACAGATGCATGACAGATGCATGACAGATGCATGACAGATACATGACAGATGCATGACAGATGCATGACAGATACATGACACATTCATGACAGATACATGACAGATACATGACAGATGCATGACAGATGCATGACAGATGCATGACAGATGCATGACAGATACATGACAGATGCATGACAGATGCGTGACAGATGCGTGACAGATGCGTGACAGATGCGTGACAGATGCATGACAGATGCATGACACATTCATGACAGATACATGACAGATGCATGACAGATACATGACAGATACATGACAGATGCATGACAGATGATGACAGATACATGACAGATGCATGACAGATGCATGACAGATACATGACAGATGTATGACAGATACATGACACATTCATGACAGATACATGACAGATGCATGACAGATGTATGACAGATACATGAAAGATACATGACAAATACATGACACATGCATGACAGATGCATGACAGATGCATGACACATGCATGACAGATACATGACAGATACATGACAGATGCATGACAGATACATGACAGATGTATGACAGATACATGAAAGATACATGACAAATACATGACAGATGCATGACAGATACATGACAGATACATGACACATTCATGACAAATACATGACAGATGCATGACAGATACATGACAGATGCATGACAGATGCATGACAGATGCATGACAGATGCATGACAGATGCATGACAGATACATGACAGATGCATGACAGATGCATGACAGATGCATGACAGATGCATGACAGATACATGACAGATACATGACAGATACATGACAGATACATGACAGATTTATGACAGATGCATGACAGATGCATGACAGATGCATGACAGATACATGACAGATACATGAAAGATACATGACAAATACATGACAGATGCAATACATGACAGATACGTGACAGATGCGTGACAGATGCGTGACAGATGCGTGACAGATACGTGACAGATACGTGACAGATGCGTGACAGATGCGTGACAGATGCGTGACAGATACGTGACAGATGCGTGACAGATGCGTGACAGATGCGTGACAGATACATGACAGATGCATGACAGATGCATGACAGATGCATGACAGATGCATGACAGATGTATGACAGATGCATGACAGATGCATGACAGATACATGACAGATGCATGACACATTCATGACAAATACATGACAGATGCATGACAGATACGTGACAGATGCATGACAGATACGTGACAGATGCATGACAGATGCGTGACAGATGCGTGACAGATACGTGACAGATGCGTGACAGATGCGTGACAGATGCGTGACAGATGCATGACAGATGCATGACAGATACATGACAGATGCATGACAGATACATGACACATTCATGACAGATACATGACAGATACATTACAGATACATGACAGATGCATGACAGATGTATGACAGATACATGACAGATGCATGACAGATGCATGACAGATGCATGACACATTCATGACAAATACATGACAGATGCATGACAGATACATGACAGATGCATGACAGATGCATGACAGATGCATGACAGATGCATGACAGATGCGTGACAGATGCATGACAGATACATGACAGATACATGACAGATTCATGACAAATACATGACAGATGCATGACAGATACATGACAGATGCATGACAGATACATGACAGATACATGACAGATGCATGACAGATGCATGACAGATACATGACAGATGCATGACAGATACATGACAGATGCATGACAGATACATGACACATTCATGACAGATACATGACAGATGCATTACAGATACATGACAGATACATGACAGATGCATGACAGATGCATGACAGATACATGACAGATGCATGACAGATGCATGACAGATGCATGACAGATGTATGACAGATACATGACAGATACAAGACAGATACGTGACAGATGCGTGACAGATGCGTGACAGATGCGTGACAGATGCGTGACAGATGCGTGACAGATACGTGACAGATGCGTGACAGATGCGTGACAGATGCGTGACAGATACGTGACAGATGCGTGACAGATGCGTGACAGATACGTGACAGATACGTGACAGATGCGTGACAGACGCGTGACAAATACATGACAGATACATGACAGATGCATGACAGATGCATGACAGATACATGACAGATGCATGACAGATACGACAGATACATGACAGATACATGACAGATACATGACACATTCATGACAAATACATGACAGATACATGACAGATGCATGACAGATGCATGACAGATACATGACAGATACATGACAGATACATGACAGATGCATGACAGATGCATGACATGACAGATGCATGACAGATACATGACAGATGCATGACAGATACATGACAGATGCATGACAGATGCATGACAGATGCATGACACATTCATGACAGATACATGATGACAAATACATGACAGATGCATAACAGATATGACAGATGCATGACAGATACATGACAGATGCATGACAGATGCATGACAGATGCATGACAGATACATGACAGATGCATGACAGATGCATGACAGATGCATGACAGATGCATGACAGATGCATGACAGATGCATGACAGATACATGACAGATGCATGACAGATGCATGACAGATGCATGACAGATACATGACAGATACATGACATACATGACAGATACATGACACATTCATGACAAATACATGACAGATACATGAAAGATGAATGACAGACATGACAGATGCATGACAGATGCATGACAGATGCATGACAGATACATGACAGATGCATGACAGATGCATGACAGATGCATGACAGATGCATGACAGATGCACACATTCATGACAAATACATGACAGATACATGACAGATGCATGACAGATGCATGACAGATACATGACAGATGCATGACAGATCATGACAGATACATGACAGATACATGACGATGCATGACAGATGCATGACACAGATGCATGACAGATGCATGACAGATACATGACAGATGCATGACAGATACATGACAGATGCATGACAGATGCATGACAGATGCATGACAGATGCATGACAGATGCATGACAGATGCATGACAGATGCATGACAAATGCATGATGACAAATACATGACAGATGCATGACAGATACATGACAGATGCATGACAGATGCATGACAGATACATGACAGATGACATGACAGATACATGACAGATGCATGACAGATGCATGACAGATACATGACAGATGCATGACAGATACATGACACATTCATGACAAATACATGACAGATGCATGACAGATACATGACAGATGCATGACAGATGCATGACAGATGCATGACAGATGCATGACAGATACATGACAGATGCATGACAGATACATGACAGATACATGACAGATGCATGACAGATGCATGACAGATGCATGACAGATACAGATACATGACAGATGCATGACAGATGCATGACAGATGCATGACAGATGCATGACAGATGCATGACAGATACATGACACATTCATGACAAATACATGACAGATACATGACAGATACAAGACAGATGCAAGACAGATACACGACAGATACATGACAGATACATGACAGATGCATGACAGATGCATGACAGATGCATGACAGATACATGACAGATGCATGACAGATGCATGACAGATGCATGACAGATACATGACAGATGATACATGACAGATGCATGACACAGATGCATGACAGATGCATGACAGATGCATGACAGATGCATGACAGATGCATGACAGATACATGACAGATGCATGACAGATACATGACAGATGCATGACAGATACATGACAGATGCATGACAGATGCATGACAGATACATGACAGATGCATGACAGATGCATGACTGACAGATGCATGACAAATACATGACAGATGCATGACAGATGCATGACAGATGCATGACAGATACATGACAGATACAATACATGACAGATGCATGACTGACAGATACATGACAGATACATGACAGATGCATAACAGACATGACAGATACATGACAGATGCATGACAGATGCATGACAGATAAATGATGCATGACAGATGCATGACAGATGCATGACAGATGCAGATACATGACAGATACATGACAGATGCATGACAGATACATGACAGATACATGACAGATACATGACAGATGCATGACAGATACATGACAGATGCATGACAGATGCATGACAGATACATGACAGATACATGACACATTCATGACAAATACATGACAGATACATGACAGATGCATGACAGATGCATGACAGATACATGACAGATGCATGACAGATGCATGACAGATACATGACAGATGCATGACAGATACATGACACATTCATGACAAATACATGACAGATGCATGACAGATACATGACAGATGCATGACAGATGCATGACAGATGCATGACAGATACATGACAGATACATGACACATTCATGACAAATACATGACAGATACATGACAGATGCATGACAGATACATGACAGATACATGACACATACATGACTGACAGATACATGACAGATGCATGACACATTCATGACAAATACATGACAAATGCATGACAGATACATGACAGATGCATGACAGATACATGACAGATGCATGACAGATGCATGACAGATGCATGACAGATACATGACAGATGCATGACAGATGCATGACAGATGCATGACAGATACATGACAGATGCATGACAGATGCATGACAGATGCATGACAGCTGCATGACAGATGCAGATGTATGAAAGATACATGAAAGATACATACATGACAGATACATAAATACATGACAGATACATGACAGATGCATGACACATTAATGACAGATACATGACAGATACATGACAGATACATGACAGATACATGACAGATGCATGACAGATGCATGACAGATGCATGACAGATGCATGACAGATGCATGACAGAACATGACAGATGCATGACAGATGCATGACAGATGCATGACAGATACATGACAGATACATGACAGATGCATGACAGATACATGACAGATACATGACAGATACAGATACATGACAGATACATGACAGACAGATACATGACACATACATGACAGATACATGACAGATACATGACAGATGCATGACAGATACATGACAGATGCATGACAGATGCATGACAGATGCATGACACAGATGCATGACAGATACATGACAGACACATGACAGATACATGACAGATACATGACAGATACATGACAGATGCATGACAGATGAATGACAGATACATGACAGATACATGACAGATGCATGACAGATACATGACAGATACATGACAGATGCATGACACATATGCATGACAGATGCATGACAGATACATGACAGATACATGACAGATGCATATACATGACACATTCATGACAAATACATGACAGATGCATGACAGATGCATGACAGATGCATGACATACATGACAGATGCATGACAGATACATGACAGATACATGACAGATACATACAGATGTATGACAGATACATGAAAGATGACAGATACATGACAGATACGATACGTGACAGATGCGTGACAGATGCGTGACAGATACATGACAGATGCATGACAGATACATGACAAATGACACATACATGACAGATACATGACAGATACATGACAGATACATGACAGATACATTGACAGATGCATGACAGATGCATGACACAGATACATGACAGATGCATGACAGATACATGACAGATAACAGATACATGACAGATACATGACGACAGATGCATGACACATTCATGACAAATACATGACAGATGCATGACAGATACATGACAGATACATGACAGATACATGACAGATACATGACAGATGCATGACAGATACATGACAGATGCATGACAGATGCATGACAGATGCATGACATACATGACAAATACATGACAGATGCAACAGATGCATGACAGATACATGACAGATGCATGACACATACATGACAGATACATGACAGATGCATGACAGATGCATGACAGATACATGACAGATGCATGACAGATA
The DNA here is from genome assembly GCA_006937955.1 of Pachypanchax playfairii. Classification (NCBI taxonomy): domain Eukaryota; kingdom Metazoa; phylum Chordata; class Actinopteri; order Cyprinodontiformes; family Aplocheilidae; genus Pachypanchax; species Pachypanchax playfairii. Next base: position 227,893 of record SSNP01000282.1, read on the forward strand.
CATGACAATGACAGATGCATGACAGATACATGACAGATACATGACAGATGCATGACAGATGCATGACAGATGCATGACAGATACATAATACATGACAAATACATGACAGATACATGACAGATACATGACAGATGCGTGACAGATACGTGACAGATGCGTGACAGATGCGTGACAGATACGTGACAGATACGTGAGATGCATGACAGATGCATGACAGATACATGACTGACACATTCATGACAGAATGACAGATACATGACAGATGCATGACAGATACATGACAGATACATGACAGATACATGACACATTCATGACAGATACATGACAGATACATGACAGATAAATGACAGATGCATGACAGATGCTGCGTGACAGATACGTGACAGATACGTGACAGATGCGTGACAGATGCGTGACAGATGCGTGACAGATGCGTGACAGATGCGTGACAGATACGTGACAGATGCGTGACAGATGCATGACAGATGCATACATGACAGATGCATGACAGATGCATGACACGTGACAAATACGTGACAAATACTGACAGATACGTGACAGATGCGTGACAGATGCGTGACACAGATACGTGACAGATGCGTGACAGATGCATGACCACAGATACATGACAGATACATGACAGATGCATGACAGATGCATGACATGACAGATACATGACAGATGCATGACAGATACATGACGCATGACAGATGCATGCATGACAGATACATGACACATTCATGACAGATACATGACAGATACATGACAGATGCATGACAGATACATGACAGATACATGACAGATACATGACAGATGCATGACAGAGGCATGACAGATGCATGACAGATACATGACAGATGCATGACACATACATGACAAACAGATACATGACAGATACATGACAGAGACATGACAGACAGATACATGACAGATACATGACAGATACATGACAGATACATGACACAGATACATGACAGATACATGACAGATGCATGACGACAGATGCATGACAGATGCATGACAGATGCATGACAGATACATGACAGATACATGACAGATGCATGACAGATGCATGACAGATACATGACAGATGCATGACACATAACAGATACATGACAGATGCATGACAGATACATGACAGATACATGACAGATACATGACAGATGCATGACAGATGCATGACAGATACATGACAGATGCATGACACATTCATGACAAATACATGACAGATTCATGACAGATACATGACAGATGCATGACAGATGCATGACAGATACATGACAGATACATGACAGATACATGACAGATGCATGACAGATACATGACAGATACATGACAGATGCATGACAGATGCATGACAGATGCATGACAGATACATGACAGATGCATGACACATTCATGACAAATACATGACAGATGCATGACAGATGCATGACAGATGCATGACAGATACATGACAGATGCATGACAGATACATGACACATTCATGACAGATACATGACAGATACATGACAGATACATGACAGATACATGAAGATACATGACAGATACATGACAGATACATGACAGATGCATGACAAATACATGACAGATGCATGACAGATACATGACAGATGCATGACAGATGCATGACAGATACATGACACATTCATGACAGATACATGACAGATACATGACAGATAGATGACAGATGCATGACAGATGCATGACAGATACATGACAGATACATGACACATTCATGACAAATACATGACAGATACATGACAGATACATGACAGATACATGACAGATGCGTGACAGATACGTGACAGATACGTGACAGATACGTGACAGATACGTGACAAATACGTGACAAATACGTATACTTGACAGATACGTGACAGATACGTGACAGATACGTGACAGATGCGTGACAGATGCGTGACCGATGCGTGACACATTCATGACAGATACGTGACAGATACATGACAGATGCATGACAGATGCATGACAGATGCATGACAGATACATGACAGATGCATGACAGATACATGACAGATACATGACAGATGCATGACAGATACATGACACATTCATGACAGATACATGACAGATACATGACAGATGCATGACAGATGCATGACAGATACATGACAGATACATGACAGATGCATGACAGATACATGACAGATGCATGACAGATGCATGACAGATGTATGACAGATACATGAAAGATACCTGACAAATACATGACACATGCATGACAGATGCGTGACAGATGCGTGACAGATGCGTGACAGATGCGTGACAGATGCGTGACAGATGCGTGACACATTCATGACAGATACGTGACAGATGCATGACAGATACATGACAGATACATGACAGATACATGACAGATACATGACAGATGCATGACAGATGCATGACAGATGTATGACAGATACATGAAAGATACATGACAAATACATGACAGATGCAATACATGACAAATACATGACAAATACATGACAGATACATGACAGATACATGACAGATGCGTGACAGATACGTGACAGATGCGTGACAGATGCGTGACAGATGCGTGACAGATGCGTGACAGATGCGTGACAGATGCGTGACAGATGCGTGACAGATGCATGACAGATGCATGACAGATACATGACAGATACATGACAGATGCATGACAGATGCATGACAGATACATGACAGATGCATGACACATTCATGACAGATACATGACAGATACATGACAGATACATGACAGATGCGTGACAGATACATGACAGATGCGTGACAGATGCGTGACAGATACGTGACAGATACATGACAGATACATGACAGATGCATGACAGATACATGACAGATACATGACAGATGCATGACAGATACATGACAGATACATGACAGATACATGACAGATGCGTGACAGATACGTGACAGATGCGTGACAGATGCGTGACAGATACGTGACAGATACGTGACAGATGCATGACAGACGCATGACAGACGCGTGACAGATACGTGACAGATGCGTGACAGATACGTGACAGATACGTGACAGATGCGTGACAGATACGTGACAGATACGTGACAGATACGTGACAGATGCATGACAGATGCATGACAGACGCATGACAGACGCGTGACAGACGCGTGACAGACACGTGACAGATACGTGACAAATACGTGACAAATACGTGACAAATACGTATACTTGACAGATACGTGACAGATACATGACAGATGCATGACAGATGCATGACAGATGCATGACAGATACATGACAGATGCATGACACATTCATGACAGATACATGACAGATACATGACAGATGCATGACAGATGCATGACAGATGTATGACAGATACATGAAAGATACATGACAAATACATGACAGATGCAATACATGACAAATACATGACAAATACATGACAGATACATGACACATTCATGACAGATACATGACAGATACATGACAGATAGATGACAGATGCATGACAGATGCATGACAGATACATGACAGATACATGACAGATGCGTGACAGATACGTGACAGATGCGTGACAGATGCGTGACAGATACGTGACAGATGCATGACAGATGCATGACAGATGCATGACAGATACATGACAGATACATGACAGATGCATGACAGATGCATGACAGATACATGACAGATGCATGACAGATACATGACACATTCATGACAAATACATGACAGATGCATGACAGATACATGACAGATGCATGACAGATACATGACAGATACATGACAGATACATGACAGATGCATGACAGATGCATGACAGATGCATGACAGATACGTGACAGATGCGTGACAGATACGTGACAGATACGTGACAGATGCGTGACAGATGCGTGACAGATGCGTGACAGATGCGTGACAGATGCGTGACAGATGCATGACAGATGCATGACACATGCATGACAGATACATGACAGATGCGTGACAGATGCGTGACAGATGCGTGACAGATACATGACAGATGCATGACAGATACATGACAGATGCATGACAGATACATGACACATGCATGACAGATACATGACAGATACATGACAGATGCATGACAGATACATGACAGATACATGACAGATACATGACAGATGCATGACAGATGCATGACAGATGTATGACAGATACATGAAAGATACATGACAAATACATGACAGATGCAATACATGACAAATACATGACAAATACATGACAGATACATGACAGATACATGACAGATGCGTGACAGATACGTGACAGATGCGTGACAGATACGTGACAGATACGTGACAGATGCGTGACAGATACGTGACAGATGCATGACAGATGCATGACAGATGCATGACAGATACGTGACAGATGCGTGACAGATGCGTGACAGATACATGACAGATGCATGACACATGCATGACAGATACATGACAGATACATGACAGATGCATGACAGATGCATGACAGATACATGACAGATGCGTGACAGATACGTGACAGATACGTGACAGATACGTGACAGATGCGTGACAGATGCGTGACAGATGCGTGACAGATACGTGACAGATGCGTGACAGATGCGTGACAGATGCGTGACAGATGCGTGACAGATGCGTGACAGATGCATGACAGATGCATGACAGATACATGACAGATGCATGACAGATACATGACACATTCATGACAGATACATGACAGATACATGACAGATGCATGACAGATGCATGACAGATACATGACAGATACATGACAGATGCATGACAGATGCGTGACAGATACGTGACAGATGCGTGACAGATGCGTGACAGATACGTGACAGATACGTGACAGATGCGTGACAGATGCGTGACAGATGCGTGACAGATGCGTGACACATTCATGACAGATACGTGACAGATACATGACAGATGCATGACAGATGCCTGACAGATACGTGACAGATGCGTGACAGATACGTGACAGATACGTGACAGATGCGTGACAGATGCGTGACAGATGCGTGACAGATACATGACAGATGCATGACAGATGCATGACAGATACATGACAGATACATGACAGATGCATGACCGATACATGACAGATACATGACAGATACGTGACAGATGCATGACAGACGCATGACAGACGCGTGACAGACACGTGACAGATACGTGACAGATACGTGACAGATACGTGACAGATGCGTGACCGATGCGTGACAGATGCGTGACAGATACGTGACAGATACGTGACAGATGCGTGACAGATACGTGACAGATACGTGACAGATACGTGACAGATGCCTGACAGATGCATGACAGATGCATGACAGATACATGACAGATGCATGACAGATGCATGACAGATGCATGACACATACATGACAAATACATGACAGATACCTGACAAATACATGACACATGCATGACAGATGCGTGACAGATGCGTGACAGATGCGTGACAGATGCGTGACAGATACGTGACAGATGCGTGACAGATGCGTGACAGATACGTGACAGATACATGACAGATGCATGACAGATGCATGACACATTCATGACAGATACATGACAAATACATGACAGATACATGACAGATGCATGACAGATACATGACAGATGCATGACAGATACATGACAGATGCATGACACATTCATGACAAATACATGACAAATGCATGACAGATACATGACAGATGCATGACAGATACATGACAGATACATGACAGATGCATGACAGATACATGACAGATGCATGACAGATGCATGACAGATACATGACAGAACATGAGACAGATGCATGACAGATGCATACAGATACATGACAGATGCATGACACAATGACAGACATGAATACGTGACAGATACTGACAGGACAGATGCATGACAGATGCATGACAGATACATGACAGATGCATGACAGATGCATGACAGATGCATGACAGATGCATGACAGATGCATGACAGATGCATGAACAGATACATGACAGATGCATGACAGATACATGACAGATGCATGACAGATGTATGACAGATACATGAAAGATACATGACAAATACATGACACATGCATGACAGATGCATGACAGATGCATGACAATCTGACAGAGATCATGACAGATCATGACAGATCATGACAATGATGACAGACATGACAATACATGACAGATGCATGACAGATGCATGACAGATACATGACAGAAGACAGATCATGACAGATACATGACAGATATGACAGATCATGCAGATATGCATGACAGATGCATGACAGATGCATGACAGATGCATGACAGATGCATGACAGATGCATGACAGATGCATGACAGATGCATGACAGATGCATGACAGATGCATGACAGATACATGACAGATACATGACAGATCATGACAGGACAGATCTGAATCTGACAGATCATGACAGATGCATGACAGATACATGACAGATACATGACACATTCATGACAAATACATGACAGATGCATGACAGATACATGACAGATGACAGATAGCATGACAATGCATGACAGATCATGACAGATGCATGACAGATCATGACAGATGCATGACAGATGCATGACAGATACATGACAGATACATGACACATTCATGACAGATACATGACAGATGCATGACAGATGCTGACAGATGCATGACACATTCATGACAGATCGACAGATGCGTACAGATGCGTGACAGATGCGTGACAGATGCGTGACAGATGCGTGACAGATACGTGACAGATGCGTGAGACAGATACTGACAGATACATGACAGATGCATGACAGATGCATGACAGATGCATGACAGATACATGACAGATGCATGACAGATGCATGACAGATGTATGACAGATACATGACACATTCATGACAGATACATGACAGATGCATGACAGATGCATGACAGCAGACATACAGATGCATGACAGATCATGACAATATACATGAATGACAGATGCATGACAGATGCATGACAGATCATGACAGATGCAGATGTATGACAGATACATGACACATTCATGACAGATGCATGACAGATGCATGACAGATGCATGACAGATACATGACAGATGCATGACAGATGCATGACAGATACTGAATGCGTGACAGATGCGTGACAGATGCGTGACAGATACGTGACAGATGCGTGACAGATGCGTGACAGATACATGACAGATGCATGACAGATGCATGACAGATACATGACAGATACGTGACAGATACGTGACAGATACGTGACAGATGCGTGACAGATGCGTGACAGATGCGTGACAGATGCGTGACAGATGCGTGACAGATACATGACAGATACATGACAGATGCATGACAGATGCATGACAGATACTGACAGATCATGACAGATCATCATGACAGGTACGTGACAGATGTGACAGATCGTGACAGATCGTGACAGATACGTGACAGATGCGTGACAGATGCGTGACAGATGCGTGACAGATGCGTGACAGATGCATGACAGATGCATGACACATTCATGACAGATACATGACAGATACATGACAGATGCATGACAGATGCATGACAGATACATGACAGATGCATGACAGATGCATGACAGATGCATGACAGATGCATGACAGATACATGACAGATGCATGACAGATGCATGACAGATCAAGATCGTGACAGATACGTGACAGATACGTGACAGATGCGTGACAGATGCGTGACAGATGCGTGACAGATGCGTGACAGATGCGTGACAGATACGTGACAGATACGTGACAGATACGTGACAAATGACAGAACATGACAGATGCATGACAGATCATGACAGATACATGACAGATGCATGACAGATGCATGACAGATACAAGACAGATACATACAGATGCATGACAGATGCATGACAGATACATGACAGATGCATGACAGATGCATGACAGATGCATGACAGATACATGACAGATGCATCATGACAGATGCATGACGTGACAGATACTGACAGATACGTGACAGATGCGTGACAGATACGTGACAGATGCGTGACAGATGCATGACAGATGCATGACAGATGCATGACACATTCGTGACAGATACGTGACAAATGCGTGACAGATGCGTGACAGATGCATGACAGATACATGACAGATACATGACAGATTCATGACAGATACATGACAGATGCATGACAGATGCATGACAGATGCATATGCAATACATGACAAATACATGACAGATACATGACAGATACGTGACAGATGCGTGACAGATGCGTGACAGATGCGTGACAGATGCGTGACAGATGCGTGACAGATGCGTGACAGATGCGTGACAGATGCGTGACAGATGCGTGACAGATGCATGACACATTCATGACAGATACATGACAGATACATGACAGATACATGACAGATGCGTGACAGATGCGTGACAGATACATGACAGATGCATGACAGATGCATGACAGATGCATGACAGATGCATGACAGATACATGACAGATACATGACAGATGCATGACAGATGCATGACAGATGCATGACAGATGCATGACAGATACGTGACAGATGCGTGACAGATGCGTGACAGATGCGTGACAGATGCGTGACAGATGCGTGACAGATACGTGACAGATGCGTGACAGATGCGTGACAGATGCGTGACAGATACGTGACAGATGCATGACAGATGCATGACAGATGCATGACAGATACATGACAGATGCATGACAGATACATGACAGATAAATGACAGATGCATGACAGATGCATGACAGATGCATGACAGATGCATGACAGATGCATGACAGATACATGACAGATGCATGACAGATGCATGACAGATACATGAAAGATACATGACAAATACATGACACATGCATGACAGATGCATGACAGATGCATGACAGATGCATGACAGATACATGACAGATACATGACAGATGCATGACACATTCATGACAAATACATGACAGATGCATGACAGATACATGACAGATGCATGACAGATACATGACAGATACATGACAGATGCATGACAGATGCATGACAGATACATGACACATTCATGACAGATACATGACAGATACATGACAGATACATGACAGATGCATGACAGATACATGACAGATACATGACAGATGCATGACAGATGCATGACAGATACATGACAGATGCATGACACATTCATGACAGATACATGACAGATACATGACAGATACATGACAGATGCATGACAGATACATGACAGATGCATGACAGATGCATGACAGATACATGACAGATACATGACAGATACATGACAGATACATGACAGATGCATGACAGATACATGACAGATACATGACAGATACATGACAGATGCATGACAGATACATGACACATTCATGACAGATACATGACAGATACATGACAGATGCATGACAGATGCATGACAGATGCATGACAGATGTATGACAGATACATGACACATTCATGACAGATACATGACAGATGCATGACAGATGCATGACAGATACATGACAGATGCATGACAGATACATGACAGATGCATGACAGATGCATGACAGATGCATGACAGATGCGTGACAGATGGCTGACAGATGCGTGACAGATGCGTGACAGATGCGTGACAGATGCGTGACAGATGCGTGACAGATGCGTGACAGATACGTGACAGATACGTGACAGATGCGTGACAGATGCGTGACAGATGCGTGACAGATGCGTGACAGATGCGTGACGGATGCGTGACGGATGCGTGACGGATGCGTGACAGATGCGTGACAGATGCGTGACAGATGCGTGACAGATACGTGACAGATGCGTGACAGATGCGTGACAGATGCGTGACAGATGCGTGACAGATGCATGACAGATACATGACAGATGCATGACACATTCATGACAGATACATGACAGATGCATGACAGATACATGACAGATGCATGACAGATACATGACAGATACATGACAGATGCATGACAGATACATGACAGATGCATGACAGATGCATGACAGATGCATGACAGATGCATGACAGATACATGACAGATACATGACAGATACATGACAGATGCATGACAGATGCATGACAGATGCATGACAGATACATGACAGATGCATGACAGATGCATGACAGATGCATGACAGATGCATGACAGATGCATGACAGATGCATGACACATTCATGACAGATACATGACAGATGCATGACAGATACATGACAGATGCATGACAGATGCATGACAGATGCATGACAGATGCATGACAGATACATGACACATTCATGACAGATACATGACAGATGCATGACAGATGCATGACAGATGCATGACAGATACATGACAGATACATGACAGATGCATGACAGATGCATGACAGATACATGACAGATGCATGACACATTCATGACAGATACATGACAGATACATGACAGATGCATGACAGATGCATGACAGATGCATGACAGATGCATGACAGATGCATGACAGATGCATGACAGATACATGACAGATGCATGACAGATGCATGACAGATACATGACAGATGCATGACAGATGCATGACAGATACATGACAGATACATGACACATTCATGACAAATACATGACAGATGCATGACAGATACATGACAGATGCATGACAGATACATGACAGATGCATGACAGATGCATGACAGATGCATGACAGATACATGACACATTCATGACAGATGCATGACAGATGCATGACAGATACATGACAGATACATGACAGATGCATGACAGATGCATGACAGATACATGACAGATGCATGACACAGAGAGAGGATCAGCTGCAGAAAACTACATGCAGACAAATACATGACAGATACATGACAGATGCATGACACATTCATGACAGATACATGACAGATACATGACAGATACATGACAGATACATGACAGATGCATGACAGATACATGACAGATGCATGACAGATGCATGACAGATGCATGACAGATGCATGACAGATACATGACAGATGCATGACAGATACATGACAGATACATGACAGATACATGACAGATGCATGACAGATGCATGACAGATACATGACAGATACATGACAGATACATGAAAGATACATGACAAATACATGACAGATGCAATACATGACAGATACGTGACAGATGCGTGACAGATGCGTGACAGATGCGTGACAGATACGTGACAGATACGTGACAGATACGTGACAGATGCGTGACAGATGCGTGACAGATGCGTGACAGATACGTGACAGATGCGTGACAGATGCGTGACAGATGCGTGACAGATACATGACAGATACATGACAGATACATGCCAGATACATGACAAATACATGACAGATGCAATACATGACAAATACATGACAGATACATGACAGATACGTGACAGATGCGTGACAGATGCGTGACAGATACATGACAGATACATGACAGATACATGCCTAGTCTATTCCATGATATTTCTCTGTAACTGCATCAGGAAATTGTGCTTTAGTAATTACAACTTGTGTCCTATGGAGTTACATTAATAAGCAGGAGGGAAAAATCTCTGACCCCCCAATTATTTTCAGGTCACATGTCTCACAGAGAGCCAACAGTTAACATCTTTACTGAGTGTAGCATGGAAACTTGTCTTGTAATTAAGATTTTATAGTTCATGGACTGTAATTTCTGTCCTGAAAACTGCTGAACTGGAACTTTTCATCAGTCGTTCTTCTGGAGGAGATAAAGTTTGTTAAAATTTGTCATCTAAAGAACCTCATGTTTGAGAAATGAGGAGCCGTACAGCGACCAGGTGAACAGCAAGTAAGAGAAGCTTGTCTGATTCAAAACAGTGACATTAATGAGTTTGTTTTGGGACATGCAAAAGACCCTATCACCCCCCCCACACGCACTCTAGTGTTACCTTATAATCAGACTGGACACTACAGAACAGGCTTCAAGAACAAACTTCTGAGCAGGTATGTGTTTTTAATTAATCTGAAGCTTTTTCATTTAAATTTAATCATAAATGTTCTTCAGATTTTGTTTGTCCGTTAAAAACAGCTCATGAAGTGAGAGAGACGGTTACGGTCAGTTACAGCTCGGTTCTCCTCTGCAGGCTGCTGAAGCCCTGCTGGGGTCCAGATCAGTGGGGTCTGACTGAAGGAACAGCTGGTTCAGAGTCAGAATAAACACAAGCTTCAACAAATAAACACTGAAGAACGTCGATGAGTTTAATTAGCACAAATTATTGAACTGATCAACAGCCGCCCCTAAAGATAAAAACCTTCCCTTCAGCAAAAAAAAACAAAAGTAGATGAATGAAACTAGAAGTCTCTGAACAGGAGAAAGTTCTGGAGCTCTGTCACGGGCTCAGATATTGTGACCCACATGCTGGACTCAACACAGAACCACTGTATCTGGTGTAAAAGTGACAAGGTTTATTTACAGATTCTATTTACAAAAGGTGAGAATGTGCTCGGTGATGTGGTGTACCCAGGGAAGGTCCAGAACTGCAAGGGTTAGACAAGTTAACGTGGTGCGTCACAGGAGGTTCCGAACTACAGAGGAGACTGGGATTAGTACTAATTCCAATCTCAGTATGAGAGATTAGCAAAATTACGCGTGACTTCATCAGTACACACAACAACAAGCAGAAAAAAACTACAACATGGCTCCAAAAGGTTTGTGTTTTATGTAAATATGAAGGACATTTAAAGATCCAGAGAGCTGCTCCCTCGGAGCGTATTTCGGTTTTGGAAGTTTACAGCGGGGGTCTAAAAACCCAGTAGTGGAGTGTCATTGTTCAGCAGCTGTCTCTGCTTCACCACACCTCAATCAAACACGGTTGTAAGAAACTGTTTTCAACTGTTTTCAACCTCGATCTTCAAGCCAGACGTCTTCCTCTTTCCAAAATGTCAAACTTGTGACGTGTTTCAGACGCGTAGCACGTAAAAAATAGGGTCGCCGCATATGTGCCGCGACATGTCGCTCCTGAGACGCGTTCGACTCGTGCTGCTGACGGATGCGGTGGAAAGGGCTCTATTGACTACAGCGGTATGTATCAGCTGCGTATGACGTGCTGCTGACGCGTCCGGTGAAAGGGAGGAGTATGTGATTAAACTGTTAGTATATCATGTCCGAAAATACACATCAGTACTGTTTTTAATTAATAGTATTTTTTATCAGATATGTGACACATCTTTCTAACAGAGAATCAATCGATTGTAATTACACATCTAGATAATAAAATAAAATATTAATTATTTGGATTCTACACTTGAGAAAACGTTTTTTTGGTCCGGATGGTTCAGCCTTTCCTCCGCCTTCTTCTTCTTCTTCCGTCAAAATTCACACGCAGCAATGCATTGTGGGAAATATCCTTCACTGAAGTCTGCACTGATGCGGGCTTTGGCGAAGTGCGGATCAAGCGTTTGAAAGGGGCGGAGCCAAGGGCACGACTCTCAACTCTTGGAGAATTGGGACACCCTACGGACTCGCGCCCCTCATCGGGAACGCGCATTTGAACAGGGCCTAAGTTAAAAGTTTGAAAAGTTTAAAACCCATTAATTCCAAACAGACGTGTTGCAGCTAACAAGCTTCAGAGAGCACAAACAGGAAGATATTCTAATTATGACAAGAATTGACTTGTTTTAAATGATTTTCCTTGTTTAACGTTTAAGTGTCTGTTAATGTTAATAATAAAATCTTTATCAGTGATGCTCTAGAAACGTCTTGCCCTTTAACTCTGCATCTGTTTGTTTATCGTTCCAGTCCCTCCTCATCCTCAGTGACTGATGCAAATAAAGATGTCTGCCAACTCGTCCTTCAACTCCTCCGTCTATATTGTGTTTGATGACTGCGTCTTCTCTGAGATTAAGCCCATCGTCTTGGGCCTGTTGATCGTTAACGTTGTCGTAACGCCTCTCTTTTTCTCCATCCTGGTTGTGGGTTACCAGAAAAAGCAGAAACAGACCTTCTGGGCTTTTTTAACTACTTCAAGCCACATCGACATCTTCACCTACAATGTTGTTATTCTGGATCTTTTAGGTGTCTCCGGGATGTGTCTGTATTATTTCGGCAGCATTAGCGATCAGAAAGATGTAAAGAAAGTAGGGCTTTGTACATTTGGCATCTTTGGACCTGGACAGACGCTGTTTCACCTCGTCACCTGTGTGGAACGCTACCTGGCGGTTGTTCATCCTGTTATCTACCTGCGTCTGAGAGGACAGAGCGGCATCAAGGTCAGAAACATCACCATCGGATGTGTTTGGCTGATTTCCTTTAGCTTTCTAGTTCTAGCAACATGGTTTCATGTGGATTTTGCCCTCATCTCGTTCTTGTTGCTGTGCATCACATCGGTGGCCTTTAGCTTCTGCAGTGTTTCTGTTCTCTGTGTTCTGATTCGTCCAGGACCAGGTGAAGGGGGCGGGTGTAGAGAACATGCTGATACACTGAAGCAAAGGACTTTCCATACCATAATGATCATAACAGGAGTTCTTTCACTGAGGTTCCTCAGCAACCTGATCATATTCCTGATTCAGAATCTTTCAGAACCATCTAGTTATCTGTACTGTGTGACTGGTTGGTCTTCAGTGTGGTTCTATGTTCCCAGCAGTCTGGTGTTACCTCTGCTGTTTCTGCAGAAGGAAGGGAAACTACCAGGCTGTGGACTCAAATCAGAGGAAACAACTTGAACTGAACTTCAGTATCGGCTTGTAGGTTCAAAGAAATTTTCTCTCAGTAAACAGAGTTTAAAGATGTGACGTCATCAGGCCTTGAAAGGAGACGGTTGTAGCCTGAGAGAAATGTCATTTTATATGGTAATGAATGTAGTTTCTGTATGACGAGCTCGATCACCTTTATGGATCAGGTCCGGAGCAGCTGTTTAGGAGCACCAGGTAAGTTCCAGGTGGGCCGCCTGGATTTGGAAGCCATGAGTCTCTAAATCAAGTCACTGACTTGGAGGACACGCTGGACAGCAACCTGAGCTGATGTTAGTCAAGTGGCATAGACCAGCCAATCACACAGAGGCTGTTACTGAGCGTTACACTCCTCTGAGACTTGATGGTTAATTAAAACATTTAGAAAACAGAACTGAGAGTTTTTGTAAGAAATGGTCTCAGTACTATACATGTGGAAATTTTTACCAGTGGACTTTCAAGTTGTTCAGATATGTTAGATGATGAATGAATTATTAGGACTGTGTGAAACCAGGACCATGACATTCAGCAGAAACTTACACCTCTAATAATTAAAACACATCTGTTTAAATGTCTTTGTCTTTCTGTCTGTCCACCCCAGATACAGTCAGTTGTGTCTTAGAAATAAAGCACACTATACAACAGGAGAGGTAAATTAAACATCAGCTGTTGTAGAGGAAATCTGTCCTGATATGATAAAGGACCAAGGTCCCAATTCTGTCTGTCAAACATATCAGGACAGGTTCTGTAGTTCCCACATCCTTTCCATCTTTTTACTGGACCTGCTTGCATAGTACCATTTCAACAATGTAATGTTCTCTGCCCTTGTCCATGAAGATCTTGTTCCATTTCAGATCAGAACATCCTGGTTCTCCAACATCAGGTGTGGACCTTGTTAATTCCAGGCAGTGTAACATTATTATGTTGTATGATGTACTAAGGTCACTGGAGGTTTTCTGGACTGAGGTTTGAGCCCTGGACCAGAAATTAAAATGGTTGCACTTAAAAGCAAATTAAAAAATGAGTGTGGCAACATGGTTGAAGAGCATCATCTTACTCAGGGGTGTGAAACTCCAGGCCTCGAGGACCACTATCCTGCATGTCTTAGATGGTTTACTGCTTCTACACACCTGTTAACAACCTGTTCATCTCAATCAGGTGTGTTGAAGCAGGGGAACATCTACACCTGTGCAACGTGTAATATTGCATATGAAGTTAGTACAGACCTAAAGCCCAAAATCAGGGGTGTGGCCTAAATAGTAAGTAACACATCATTTTGGGACCTTAAACACATCTCTGGGAGATGTTTAGGTATGAGATGCCACTGATCTGCAAGTCGCAGCCAGGGCTCCCTTGAAACTGGTGGGGACAGAATGGTCAATTGCAAAAAGTGCCGGTGACATGTCCTCAGCCTTCCAGGTTAAAATTATGCCTATGTGTGTGGGGTGTGTTGCACCCCACCCTCATAGGCATCATGCAAGAGAACAAAGCCAGAAGAATAAACCGGCTGTTTTTGAGTCAACCAGCAAAAGTGTACACTCAGTGGCAGGGTAACGTTACCCAAGCAGACTCACCAAGGCTGAAGACTGAATAGTACTGGAAAACCATATGAGAGAAGGAGGCATCACACAACAGCAATGTACATTGGTGGTGCTGGTGGCTCTGAGAGAGGACCACAGCAACCTCCCAGAGCAGAATCCAGTCACCATCCCAGTGGCAGACATCCAAGAAAGGCAGCACCAGGCCTTGATATGATTTGCTGCTAAGGGATGGGATGCACCCCAAATGGCTTACCGAAGGGCGTACAATCCTGATCCGGAAGGATCCCTCAAAGGGGACAGTCCCATCCAAATATCGGCCAATAACCTGTCTCTCCACAACGTGGAAGATCATGTTAAGCATCTAGCAGCTCAAATAAGTGGGCACATAGATCAATACATAAGCACAGCTCAGAAGGGCAAGGTGATTACAAGAAAGTCTGTGGCTCAATGCTACATACTTGGATCACTGAATGATTGTAGCTGTACAACATCAGCAGGACTCTAAAATCCTTCATCACAAACTCAATGAGGCTGCAGAAAACCACCCTTGAAGCCAATGGCAAGGCATTTGCATAAGTGTCCATCAAATGTGGCATACCAAGGAGATTCTCTGTCCCCACTGCTGTTCTGCATAGGTCTGGACCCCCTCAGCCAAATGATCACCAGGACTGGCTGTAGATACTGACTCGGGGACAGGGTCACCATCAGTCACCTCCTCTACATGGATGACATGGTGCTGTATGTTAAGAGTGAGTAGGAGATCGACTCACTGATCCACACCAGGATCTACATCACTGATATCCGAATGTTATTCAGGCTTGAGAAGTGGTCAGATGGTGACTGAGAGAGAGAAGGTAGTCCACACAGTGGGGGTCTCACTCCCTGAAGGAACAATAGCAGACACTCTGGACAAGACCTCAGTGTCCCTCAAGCAAATAGCAACAAGGAAAGCAGCTACAGTCAAATACCTACAACGAGTCAGGCAAGTCCTGAGGAGTCAGTTCAATGGTCAGATCAAGTCAGAGGCAGTAAACAGCTACCAGTGATCAGATACCCTGCAGGAATAATGAGTTGGCTAAAGGAAAAGATACAGACCACAGATGTTAAGACTCTAAAGCTCCTAACTGTGCATAGAAGGTTCCATCTCAAGTCCAGCACCCTGAGACTGGACACTAGCTGTAAAGAAGGAGACAGAGGAGCACAAGAGCCAGAATGAAACAGCCAAGATCCAGAAGAACATCAAGGATAAGGCTCCAACCAGTGAATGTCTCAGACAATGAGGAGCAGAGGATGAGGTACTGGAGGGACCATCATGGGAGGACAAGTTTCTACATGGGATGGACCATCACTGCATCACTGAAGTGGCTGATCTCAAGAAAACCTACTAGTGGCTAGAAAGAGCTGGACTGAAGGACAGAGGTTCATCATGGTGGCACAAGAGCAGGACCTGATCACCAGAACAACAGAGGTCCAAATCTACCAGACCAGACCAGACCCCAGGTGTGTAAAGAGACCCCTGAGACAATCATAACTGCAGGATGTAAGATGCTGAAAGGGAGAGCAGATATTTAGTTCCATGACCAATTGGCTGAAACATCTTTACAGAGTCTGGACTGTAAACCCCGACATCAAAGTGAGAAACACCTCCAAAGGTGTTAGAGACCGAGCTCAGATCCTGATGGACTTCTTGATACAGGCCGACAGAATGATGATGGAGAACCAACCAGACATTGTGGTGGTGGACAAACACCACCTTCAGACCAACCCCAGAGCCACAGGCAGTCTGAGACATCTGAGAACCCAAGCAGCCGACCAGGAGCCCATAGCGCTGCAACAGCCAGACCCACACACATCCCCACCAAACTGAGGGGAGCTACAACCACACTGGGACAGCCGGTAGCACCTCCTAGACCACTTGGAGACAGCACCTACCCCACTGCCACACTCAGCTGGTGTAGAACCTGTAGCAGAGGCTGTGGGGGCGGGACCCCCAACAATCCCTCCCACCTGTTCAGCATGAGTCATCAGTGTGTTTGCAAGTTCATTGATATGTGAGTGCTGTGATGGCGGAGGATGATGTATGTGACACTAGTGCACACACACACATGCACACTAGTGCTACATTATAATCAGACTGGACAGCACAGGACAGGCAGTGGTGTGAGTGATACTGAGGAAGGACAAGGGTGAGAGAAAAAGACTGACAAGGTACGTGTTTAAATCAATTTAAAGCCTTTTAATTTGGATCATAAATGTTCTTTAAAATGTATTAATGTTTCATAAGCAGTTCACGTATTGAGTGAGGAAGTCTTACAGGTTTAGTTAGATACCCATCATGAAGCTTGACTCCCTGCTGGGTTGCAGAGTTAGGGTTCACAGTCACTGCAGAATAAACACAAGCTTCAACAAATAAATAAGAAACACTGCACAGAACATTGTAGAGCCTTGATGAGTTTAATTAGCACTAAACTGGTGCTGACATAAACATGAGTCAAGAATATAAATCAGATATTTCTTCATGAACTAGCTGGAAGTGAACAAATGAAGCTGCACTGCTCAACAGAACAAGTTCTAAGTAAGAACAAATACTGAGGACAACAGAACGCCCCTGACATCCAGGTACACATGAATACTTCTTCTTTAGAAGTGTTTCTATAAAAGGCCTTAAATGACCTTGTTATGAACTGGAACTTTCATCATTAATTTATTTATAATGCACTTTCCATTACCAGTCAAGGATGGCCAAAGTGTTTTACACCAGAAGTACAAATATAAAAGATATAAAATGATAAAAACATGGCACGGTAGCTTTTAGAAATAAAAGCAGTCAGTTCATTAAAAACAGCTTGTGTTTCAATGTTTGTTCTCAAAATTAGAACAAACTAATACAAAAGACGGCTGACTTGTCCATACCAGAGAGTCTTTCTGCTCCATACCCACGTGTCCATCTTGGTTCTGCCTACAACAACACTGAAGGAACCTGTAAATAATCTGAAGACTATTGGGATCAAAGTCTGGAGCCGTTTATAACAATGTACTTTAGTCAAATCTCAGTGGTCACATAGACCCCCCACTAATGAACGTCTAATAGAGAAGACTTGAGCATCTGTCTCTTGAGGAACATTGTCCTCACAGTCAGACACAGAGGAGGAAACACACTGTGGTCCAGTTTTTCTCTTCAGGCTGGATAACAGGAGGAAAGGTTCATCACCTCATGTAGCTAATTGATTATCACTCACATTAACTACATGCAAATCAATTATAAACTGAGATTAAATTATTTTTTTCTTGAGTTGACATTCTGTCTGTTTAAATGAAACTACCAGCACAATGAGAGACTGTTTATAGTGTTTCCTAAGCGTTAGGCTAGCTTGCTAGCTAGCTAGCTGATGAATGTTTTCAGGACTGTATCATTTTAATCTGTTGTATAATTTTTCCTTTCAGTTGCTCATCTCTTTCCTACTAGTCAAAAGTCGTCGGTACAAATGGAGATACCTGCCAACTCTTCTTCTAAGTCCTCCCACCTTGTTGTGTTGAATAAGTGCAGTTTCCTCGAGATAGATTTCATCATGTTGAGCCTTTTAGTCCTGTACATCTTTATGTTGCCTCTTTTCATCTCTGTCCTTGTTGTGGGTTACCAGAAATGGCAGAAACAGCCCTTCACGACTTCCTGCCACATCGATGTCTTCACATACAACATCACTGTCCTGGAGCTTCTCTGTGTCTTCGGGACTTGCTTTTACTATGTTGGCAGTCATACTTATCAAAAAGACCTAAAGTTGACAGGTACTTGCATGTTTGTGATTTTTGGACCTGGACAGATGCTGTTTCACCTCGTCACCTGTGTGGAACGCTACCTGGCGGTTGTTCATCCTGTTATCTACCTGCGTCTGAGAGGACAGAGCGGCATCAGGGTCAGAAACATCACCATCGGATGTGTTTGGCTGATTTCCTTTGGAGTGCTGGTTCTAGTGTTATGGTTCACAGTCCCATTAAGCTACATCACGANTCTTGTTGCTGTGCATCACATCGGTGGCCTTTAGCTTCTGCAGTGTTTCTGTTCTCTGTGTTCTGATTCGTCCAGGACCAGGTGAAGGGGGCGGGTGTAGAGAACATGCTGATACACTGAAGCAAAGGACTTTCCACACCATGATGATCATAACAGGAGTTCTTTCACTGAGGTTCCTCAGCAACCTGATTTTCTGCATAATTCAGAATCTTTCAGAACCATCTAGTTATCTGTACTGTGTGACTGGTTGGTCTTCAGTGTGGTTCTATGTTCCCAGCAGTCTGGTGTTACCTCTGCTGTTTCTGCAGAAGGAAGGGAAACTACCAGGCTGTGGACTCAAATCAGAGGAAACAACTTGAACTGAACTTCACTTCCATACTGAGGCTGCACAGTGGTGCAGAAGGTAACACTGTTACCTAGATGTAATACGTTCTTGGGTTCAAAACCAGGCCAGGAACTTTCTGTATGGAGTTTGCATGTTCCCCCAGTGCATGTGTGGATTTTCTCTGGGGACGTCCTCCAAAAATATGCATGAGGTTAATCGTAACTCTAAAATGTGTGGAGTGTGAATGATTGTTTGTGTGGTTCTGTGATGGACAGGTGACCTGTCCAGGTGTTGCCCCACCTCTCACCCAGTGATGGACATCAGCTACCTGCCACTTGACAGTTTAGAACCTTCAGCCAGACAGTTTAGAACCTTCAGCCAGACAGTTTAGAACCTTCAGCCAGACAGTTTAGAACCTACAACCAGACAGTTTAGAACCTTAAGCCAGACAGTTTAGAACCTTCAGCCAGACAGTTTAGAACCTTAAGCCAGACAGTTTAGTACCTGGAGCCAGACAGTTTAGAACCTTCAGCCAGACAGTTTAGAACCTACAACCAGACAGTTTAGAACCTTAAGCCAGACAGTTTAGAACCTTCAGCCAGACAGTTTAGAACCTTAAGCCAGACAGTTTAGTACTTGGAGCCAGACAGTTTAGAACCTTCAGCCAGACAGTTTAGAACCTTCAGCCAGACAGTTTAGAACCTTCAGCCCGACAGTTTAGTACTTGGAGCCAGACAGTTTAGAACCTTCAGCCAGACAGTTTAGAACCTTCAGCCAGACAGTTTAGAACCTACAACCAGACAGTTTAGAACCTACAACCAGTCAGTTTAGAACCTTCAGCCAGACAGTTTAGAACCTTCAGCCAGACAGTTTAGAACCTACAACCAGACAGTTTAGAACCTTCAGCCAGACAGTTTAGAACCTGCAGCCAGACAGTTTAGAACCTTCAGCCAGACAGTTTAGAACCTACAACCAGACAGTTTAGAACCTTCAGCCAGACAGTTTAGAACCTTCAGCCAGAAGGTTTAGAACCTTCAGCCAGACAGTTTAGAACCTTCAGCCAGACAGTTTAGAACCTACAACCAGACAGTTTAGAACCTTCAGCCAGACAGTTTAGAACCTTCAGCCAGACAGTTTAGAACCTGCAGCCAGACAGTTTAGAACCTTCAGCCAGACAGTTTAGAACCTTCAGCCCGACAGTTTAGTACTTGGAGCCAGACAGTTTAGAACTTACAGCCAGACAGTTTAGAACCTTCAGCCAGACAGTTTAGAACCTTCAGCCAGACAGTTTAGAAGACCATAAACCAGATCAGAGACAGGAGGCAGTCCTGACAGAGTCCAAACAGACCAGAAAACATGATAAAGTCCATCTGTTGAAGTGATATTGTTTCATTGTTCTTCTAATTTCCTTTTAGTTAGAATTTGTACCCTTCTTGTCGCTGGGGGTGTACCCTGTAGTCCAGGTCCATTTCTGTTCCTTATGAAGTTGTTCCACTAAAACAGTAAATTTACGCCACATTTTGAAGTTTTAAACCAACATTCTGAAACATAATATTGAAAATGATGAATGAAACTTAATGATATTTAGATTAACCAGCCTTGACCAGGTTGCAGGTGCAGTTGAAATGGTACAAATTTGTACTTTATATCAATTTGAACCCTCAGAGGGACATTTCTGACCTTTTAAAGAACAATATTGTACTTTTAAGGGAACATTTTAAAACAATTTACCTATAGGTACAAAAATGTTCTTGTCTCGTACCTCTATTTCTGAGAGTGTGTTTAGTTAATTTTTACTTTGTGTTTTGGCTTTAATGGATATTTTTGTAAAAAATGAGTGTTTTAATAATAATTTTATTTATCATTGTATGTTTCCTCATGTTAGAATCATTCTAGTTTTCTAGTGTTTATTCTGTAATTTAACCACATTATTCAAATCAGTAAAATTCAAATGACTGTTGGGTGGAAGCTAAAGGAACCCACAGCTGGAGGGAGGTCGCTCGTGTTCAGGGCCACATGGTTGATGCCTTCTTTGAATAATCACCATCTGAGGTTCAAAGGTCATTTGAATCCTGTCATGCATCGATGTTAATGGACGGATTGTTCAAATGATTTAAAACTGCATTAAAAACAAAGACTTTTCTTGACCTGCCTGTTGAATGAACTTCCTCTCCAGTTCACTCTGTTCTGTCATATTTCACTTCTTGTATATTCCTGCAGCTGTAACTGGACATAAACTAAGGAAAACATCAAACTGGTTTCAGTTAGTACTTGGTTAGTACTTGGTTAGTACTTGGTTAGTACTTGGTTAGTACCAGGTCAGAACCATCTCATCTTTGCATGAGCAGATGTTTCTGTCTGAACACGACCATAAAACAGACTGAAATAGTTTAATGATCATTATTTAACATGATTGACGTGATTTCATTCATTTCCTGACGTATGAAAAAAGATGGCTGACTGGGATCTATTTAATGAATCTGCATGCAAAACACCTTCAGTATCTGTCATCCATGTAAATGTGCATCATTAATCACATGTATGTTTTCAGTGAACATTATTTTATGGAATAAGACTCATCAGTGAGAAGCAGTTTGGACATTTAACACAGGGTTGATCTTTTTTCCACACTCTGTTGACATGGTTTGTGTTCGCTGGTGGTTTAATAAATTACAACTCAAATGTTCCATGATGGGATGTTATAGTTATGAGAATTAACCACAGAAAAGGACATTTCCTCCAATAATATTTAAAGAAAAAGATTCCTGGAATCAGTCAGTTTCCATGGTGATGACCCTGCCTCACCCTGCTGTGCTGCAGGTGAACTTTGTCTTTTGAAACCTTCACCTTTAAGACTGGACGAGGAACTACAGCAGATCCAGGAAAAATATCTGACATCTCAGTCCAGAAAAGTTCTGGAACAGCAAAGATACTGAATCCTCAAGCTCCCAGGTCCCTGGTAGAGAACCCGAGCTTGTGTAACGGAGCTAAAAATGCATCTGGATAAATAAATACTTACCTGGTGTTAATATTTATTTTTTTAAGTGTGAAAATGTTAAAAACATTTTTGTATCATTTGGTCAGAGTTTAGTTGTTGTTAAGTTGCGTTTTAAACGTAACTTCATTCTTTCTGCTGCAGCCGATCTAACTACAAACACTTCTTAGAAGTCTGAAACGTCTTCAGAGCCACTTTGTTCTGTGTTTTTTGTGACATTTATTTTACATTGTAGGAGCTACAATTGCTGTTATTATCAGAAGACATATTTGAGTGTCTTTTTATGTCTTCTGCAGAGACATGTGTGTCTCTACTGCAGAGTTAACTGGTTTTCTTGTTCATTTTGCCACGTGTTAGTAGTTTGTCATATCCTAATGTGTCCATCCTTGTGAAGTACAAATTAGTTGAAGCTGTGTGGTAAACTGCAAGATATGGAAACTAATAGTATATTTTAAATATTTTCTATGGTGTTAAAGTGTAATGCTGTAGACAACACTGTCTTGCATTGTGAGGGACCTACAATTGCTGTTATTGTCAGAAGACATATCTGAGAGTCTTTTTATGTCTTCTGCAGATATACGTGTGAACCTAAAGGAGAATAAACAATAGAGAACCAAGTCTGTGGTGTGGAAGGGGGGGGGGGGACACGGAGGGCAAGGACAAGCAAGGTTACACATGTTCAGAAACACACTGGTGTACTGAGACTTCCATCTACACCCACTGATACATACAGAGCCTCCACATGTCCAAAACACATGAACACTTAAATAAACACGTGTACACACACGCACGAGCAAACAAACAACTAAATATTGTTATATCAGAAACTCTGAGAGTTGTCTCTATGTTGTCTCTGTGTTGTCTCCATGTTGTCTCTATGTTGTCTCTGTGTTGTCTCCATGTTGTCTCTATGTTGTCTCCATGTTGTCTCTATGTTGTCTCTGTGTTGTCTCTGTGTTGTCTCCGTGTTGTCTCTGTGTTGTCTCTATGTTGTCTCTGTGTTGTCTCTATGTTGTCTCTATGTTGTCTCTATGTTGTCTCTGTGTTGTCTCTGTGTTGTCTCTGTGTTGTCTCTGTGTTGTCTCTGTGTTGTCTCTGTGTTGTCTCCGTGTTGTCTCTGTGTTGTCTCCGTGTTGTCTCTATGTTGTCTCTATGTTGTCTCCGTGTTATCTCCATGTTGTCTCCATGTTGTCTCTGTGTTGTCTCCGTGTTGTCTCTGTGTTGTCTCCGTGTTGTCTCTATGTTGTCTCTATGTTGTCTCCGTGTTATCTCCATGTTGTCTCTATGTTGTCTCTGTGTTGTCTCTATGTTGTCTCCGTGTTGTCTCTGTGTTGTCTCCGTGTTGTCTCTGTGTTGTCTCTTTGTTGTCTCTGTGTTGTCTCTGTGTTGTATCTATGTTGTCTCTGCGTTGTCTCCATGTTGTCTCTGTGTTGTCTCCATGTTGTCTCTGTGTTGTCTCTATGTTGTCTCTATGTTGTCTCTATGTTGTCTCTGTGTTGTCTCTATGTTGTCTCTGTGTTGTCTCTGTGTTGTCTCTATGTTGTCTCTGTGTTGTCTCTGTGTTGTCTCTATGTTGTCTCTATGTTGTCTCCGTGTTATCTCCATGTTGTCTCCATGTTGTCTCTGTGTTGTCTCCGTGTTGTCTCTGTGTTGTCTCTATGTTGTCTCTGTGTTGTCTCTGTGTTGTCTCTGTGTTGTCTCTGTGTTGTCTCTGTGTTGTCTCTATGTTGTCTCTATGTTGTCTCTATGTTGTCTCTGTGTTGTCTCTATGTTGTCTCTGTGTTGTCTCCGTGTTGTCTCTGTGTTGTCTCCGTGTTGTCTCTGTGTTGTCTCTGTGTTGTCTCTATGTTGTCTCTGTGTTGTCTCTGTGTTGTCTCTGTGTTGTCTCTGTGTTGTCTCTGTGTTGTCTCTATGTTGTCTCCATGTTGTCTCTATGTTGTCTCTGTGTTGTCTCTGTGTTGTCTCCGTGTTGTCTCTGTGTTGTCTCCGTGTTGTCTCTGTGTTGTCTCCGTGTTGTCTCTATGTTGTCTCTGTGTTGTCTCCGTGTTGTCTCTGTGTTGTCTCTATGTTGTCTCTATGTTGTCTCTATGTTGTCTCTGTGTTGTCTCTATGTTGTCTCTATGTTGTCTCTGTGTTGTCTCTATGTTGTCTCCATGTTGTCTCTGTGTTGTCTCCATGTTGTCTCTATGTTGTCTCCGTGTTGTCTCTATGTTGTCTCTTTGTTGTCTCTATGTTGTCTCTGTGTTGTCTCTATGTTGTCTCCATGTTGTTTCTGTGTTGTCTCCATGTTGTCTCTGTATTGTCTCCATGTTGTCTCTGTGTTGTCTCCATGTTGTCTCTGTGTCGTCTCCATGTTGTCTCTATGTTGCCTCCATGTTGTCTCTATGTTGTCTCTATGTTGTCTCCGTGTTATCTCCATGTTGTCTCCATGTTGTCTCTATGTTGTCTCCGTGTTGTCTCTGTGTTGTCTCCGTGTTGTCTCTATGTTGTCTCCATGTTGTCTCCGTGTTGTCTCCGTGTTGTCTCTGTGTTGTCTCTGTGTTGTCTCTGTGTTGTCTCTATGTTGTCTCTATGTTGTCTCTGTGTTGTCTCCGTGTTGTCTCTATGTTGTCTCTATGTTGTCTCTATGTTTTCTCTCCGTGTTGTCTCTGTGTTGTCTCCGTGATGTCTCTATGTTGTCTCTGTGTTGTCTCTATATTGTCTCTGTGTTGTCTCTGTGTTGTCTCCGTGTTGTCTCCGTGTTGTCTCTGTGTTGTCTCTGTGTTGTCTCTATGTTGTCTCTATGTTGTCTCTGTGTTGTCTCTGTGTTGTCTCTATGTTGTCTCCATGTTGTCTCTGTGTTGTCTCTGTGTTGTCTCCGTGTTGTCTCCGTGTTGTCTCCGTGTTGTCTCCGTGTTGTCTCTATGTTGTCTCTGTGTTGTCTCCGTGTTGTCTCTGTGTTGTCTCTGTGTTGTCTCCGTGTTGTCTCCGTGTTGTCTCTGTGTTGTCTCTATGTTGTCTCTGTGTTGTCTCTGTGTTGTCTCCGTGTTGTCTCTGTGTTGTCTCTATGTTGTCTCTATGTTGTCTCTATGTTTTCTCTCCGTGTTGTCTCTATGTTGTCTCTGTGTTGTCTCTATGTTGTCTCTGTGTTGTCTCTGTGTTGTCTCCGTGTTGTCTCTGTGTTGTCTCTATGTTGTCTCTATGTTGTCTCTATGTTTTCTCTCCGTGTTGTCTCTGTGTTGTCTCCGTGTTGTCTCTGTGTTGTCTCTATGTTGTCTCTGTGTTGTCTCTATGTTGTCTCTATATTGTCTCTGTGTTGTCTCTGTGTTGTCTCTGTGTTGTCTCTGTGTTGTCTCTGTGTTGTCTCTATGTTGTCTCTGTGTTGTCTCCATGTTGTCTCTATGTTGTCTCTGTGTTGTCTCCATGTTGTCTCTATGTTGTCTCCATGTTGTCTCTATGTTGTCTCTATGTTGTCTCTGTGTTGTCTCTGTGTTGTCTCTATGTTGTCTCTGTGTTGTCTCTATGTTGTCTCTATGTTGTCTCTATGTTGTCTCTGTGTTGTCTCTGTGTTGTCTCCGTGTTGTCTCTGTGTTGTCTCTGTGTTGTCTCTATGTTGTCTCTGTGTTGTCTCTGTGTTGTCTCTATGTTGTCTCTATGTTGTCTCTGTGTTGTCTCTGTGTTGTCTCTGTGTTGTCTGTTGTCTCTGTGTCGTCTCCATGTTGTCTCTATGTTGCCTCCATGTTGTCTCTATGTTGTATCTATGTTGTCTCTGCGTTGTCTCCATGTTGTCTCTGTGTTGTCTCCATGTTGTCTCTATGTTGTCTCCGTGTTGTCTCTGTGTTGTCTCCGTGTTGTCTCTATGTTGTCTCTATGTTGTCTCCGTGTTGTCTCCATGTTGTCTCTATGTTGTCTCTATGTTGTCTCTGTGTTGTCTCTATGTTGTCTCTGTGTTGTCTCTATGTTGTCTCTATGTTGTCTCTGTGTTGTCTCTGTGTTGTCTCCGTGTTGTCTCTATGTTGTCTCTGTGTTGTCTCTATGTTGTCTCTATGTTGTCTCTATGTTGTCTCTATGTTGTCTCTGTGTTGTCTCTATGTTGTCTCTATGTTGTCTCCATGTTGTCTCTGTGTTGTCTCCGTGTTGTCTCTGTGTTGTCTCTGTGTTGTCTCTGTGTTGTCTCTATGTTGTCTCTATGTTGTCTCTATGTTGTCTCCATGATGTCTCTATGTTGTCTCCGTGTTGTCTCTGTGTTGTCTCCGTGTTGTCTCTATGTTGTCTCCGTGTTGTCTCTATGTTGTCTCTGTGTTGTCTCTATGTTGTCTCTGTGTTGTCTCTATGTTGTCTCCATGTTGTTTCTGTGTTGTCTCCATGTTGTCTCTGTATTGTCTCCATGTTGTCTCTGTGTTGTCTCCATGTTGTCTCTGTGTCGTCTCCATGTTGTCTCTATGTTGTCTCCATGTTGTCTCTATGTTGTCTCTGTGTTGTCTCCGTGTTGTCTCCGTGTTGTCTCTGTGTTGTCTCTGTGTTGTCTCTGTGTTGTCTCTGTGTTGTCTCTGTGTTGTCTCTGTGTTGTCTCCGTGTTGTCTCTGTGTTGTCTCTGTGTTGTCTCTATGTTGTCTCTGTGTTGTCTCTGTGTTGTCTCCTGTTGTCTCCATGTTGTCTCTATGTTGTCTCTGTGTTGTCTCCGTGTTGTCTCCGTGTTGTCTCTGTGTTGTCTCCATGTTGTCTCTATGTTGTCTCCATGTTGTCTCTATGTTGTCTCTGTGTTGTCTCTGTGTTGTCTCTGTGTTGTCTCTATGTTGTCTCTGTGTTGTCTCTATGTTGTCTCTATGTTGTCTCTGTGTTGTGTCTGTGTTGTCTCCGTGTTGTCTCTGTGTTGTCTCCGTGTTGTCTCTGTGTTGTCTCTGTGTTGTCTCTATGTTGTCTCCGTGTTGTCTCCGTGTTGTCTCCGTGTTGTCTCTATGTTGTCTCTATGTTGTCTCTGTGTTGTCTCTATGTTGTCTCTGTGTTGTCTCTGTGTTGTCTCTGTGTTGTCTCTATGTTGTCTCTGTGTTGTCTCTGTGTTGTCTCTATGTTGTCTCTGTGTTGTCTCTATGTTGTCTCCGTGTTGTCTCTGTGTTGTCTCTATGTTGTCTCTATGTTGTCTCTGTGTTGTCTCTGTGTTGTCTCTGTGTTGTCTCTATGTTGTCTCTGTGTTGTCTCTGTGTTGTCTCTGTGTTGTCTCTGTGTTGTCTCTGTGTTGTCTCTATGTTGTCTCCGTGTTGTCTCTATGTTGTCTCTATGTTGTTTCTGTGTTGTCTCCATGTTGTCTCTGTGTTGTCTCCATGTTGTCTCTGTGTTGTCTCTATGTTGTCTCTATGTTGTCTCTATGTTTTCTCTCCGTGTTGTCTCTGTGTTGTCTCTGTGTTGTCTCTATGTTGTCTCTGTGTTGTCTCTGTGTTGTCTCTGTGTTGTCTCTGTGTTGTCTCTGTGTTGTCTCTATGTTGTCTCTCTGTTGTCTCTGTGTTGTCTCTATGTTGTCTCTGTGTTGTCTCTGTGTTTTCTCTGTGTTTCTCTGTGTTGTCTCTCTGTTGTCTCTATGTTGTCTCTATGTTTTCTCTCCGTGTTGTCTCTGTGTTGTCTCTATGTTGTCTCTGTGTTGTCTCTATGTTGTCTCTATATTGTCTCTGTGTTGTCTCTGTGTTGTCTCTGTGTTGTCTCCGTGTTGTCTCTGTGTTGTCTCTATGTTGTCTCTGTGTTGTCTCTGTGTTGTCTCTATGTTGTCTCTGTGTTGTCTCTGTGTTGTCTCCGTGTTGTCTCCGTGTTGTCTCTATGTTGTCTCTATGTTGTCTCTGTGTTGTCTCTATGTTGTCTCTGTGTTGTCTCTGTGTTGTCTCTATGTTGTCTCTATGTTGTCTCTGTGTTTTCTCTATGTTGTCTCTGTGTTGTCTCTATGTTGTCTCCGTGTTGTCTCTGTGTTGTCTCCGTGTTGTCTCCGTGTTGTCTCTGTGTTGTCTCCATGTTGTCTCTGTGTTGTCTCTATGTTGTCTCTGTGTTGTCTCTGTGTTGTCTCTATGTTGTCTCTATGTTGTCTCTGTGTTGTCTCTATGTTGTCTCTATGTTGTCTCTATGTTGTCTCTGTGTTGTCTCTGTGTTGTCTCTATGTTGTCTCTGTGTTGTCTCTATGTTGTCTCCGTGTTGTCTCTGTGTTGTCTCCGTGTTGTCTCTATGTTGTCTCTGTGTTGTCTCCGTGTTGTCTCTGTGTTGTCTCTGTGTTGTCTCTATGTTGTCTCTGTGTTGTCTCTGTGTTGTCTCTGTGTTGTCTCTGTGTTGTCTCTGTGTTGTCTCTATGTTGTCTCTTTGTTGTCTCCATGTTGTCTCTGTGTTGTCTCTGTGTTGTCTCCGTGTTGTCTCTATGTTGTCTCCATGTTGTCTCTGTGTTGTCTCTGTGTTGTCTCTGTGTTGTCTCCGTGTTGTCTCTGTGTTGTCTCTGTGTTGTCTCTGTGTTGTCTCTATGTTGTCTCTGTGTTGTCTCTATGTTGTCTCTATGTTGTCTCTGTGTTGTCTCTGTGTTGTCTCTGTGTTGTCTCTATGTTGTCTCTGTGTTGTCTCTATGTTGTCTCTGTGTTGTCTCTATGTTGTCTCTGTGTTGTCTCCATGTTGTCTCTATGTTGTCTCCATGTTGTCTCTATGTTGTCTCTATGTTGTCTCTGTGTTGTCTCTATGTTGTCTCTGTGTTGTCTCTATGTTGTCTCTATGTTGTCTCTGTGTTGTCTCTATGTTGTCTCTGTGTTGTCTCCGTGTTGTCTCTATGTTGTCTCTGTGTTGTCTCTATGTTGTCTCCGTGTTGTCTCTATGTTGTCTCTGTGTTGTCTCTGTGTTGTCTCTTTATTGTCTCTGTGTTGTCTCTGTGTTGTCTCTGTGTTGTCTCCGTGTTGTCTCCGTGTTGTCTCTATGTTGTCTCTGTGTTGTCTCCGTGTTGTCTCTGTGTTGTCTCTATGTTGTCTCTATGTTGTCTCTATGTTGTCTCCGTGTTGTCTCTATGTTGTCTCTGTGTTGTCTCCATGTTGTCTCTGTGTTGTCTCCATGTTGTCTCTGTGTTGTCTCCATGTTGTCTCTATGTTGTCTCCATGTTGTCTCTGTGTTGTCTCTGTGTTGTCTCCGTGTTGTCTCCGTGTTGTCTCCGTGTTGTCTCTGTGTTGTCTCTATGTTGTCTCTGTGTTGTCTCTGTGTTGTCTCTGTGTTGTCTCTTGTTGTCTCTTGTTGTCTCCATGTTGTCTCCGTGTTGTCTCTATGTTGTCTCTGTGTTGTCTCTATGTTGTCTCTATGTTGTCTCTATGTTGTCTCTGTGTTGTCTCTGTGTTGTCTCCGTGTTGTCTCCGTGTTGTCTCTGTGTTGTCTCCGTGTTGTCTCTGTGTTGTCTCTGTGTTGTCTCCGTGTTGTCTCCGTGTTGTCTCTATGTTGTCTCTGTGTTGTCTCCGTGTTGTCTCTGTGTTGTCTCTATGTTGTCTCTGTGTTGTCTCTATGTTGTCTCTATGTTGTCTCTGTGTTGTCTCTGTGTTGTCTCCATGTTGTCTCTATGTTGTCTCTGTGTTGTCTCTGTGTTGTCTCCGTGTTGTCTCTATGTTGTCTCTATGTTGTCTCCGTGTTATCTCCATGTTGTCTCCATGTTGTCTCTATGTTGTCTCCGTGTTGTCTCTATGTTGTCTCTGTGTTGTCTCCATGTTGTCTCCGTGTTGTCTCTATGTTGTCTCTGTGTTGTCTCCGTGTTGTCTCTGTGTTGTCTCCGTGTTGTCTCTGTGTTGTCTCTGTGTTGTCTCTGTGTTGTCTCTGTGTTGTCTTTGTGTTGTCTCTGTGTTGTCTCCATGTTGTCTCTGTGTTGTCTCTATGTTGTCTCTATGTTGTCTCTATGTTGTCTCTATGTTGTCTCTATGTTGTCTCTATGTTTTCTCTCCGTGTTGTCTCTGTGTTGTCTCTGTGTTGTCTCTATGTTGTCTCTGTGTTGTCTCTGTGTTG
Organism: Pachypanchax playfairii; assembly: GCA_006937955.1. Taxonomy (NCBI): domain Eukaryota; kingdom Metazoa; phylum Chordata; class Actinopteri; order Cyprinodontiformes; family Aplocheilidae; genus Pachypanchax; species Pachypanchax playfairii. The sequence goes on from SSNP01000282.1 coordinate 259,359, forward strand.
TCGCTGTGTTGTCTCTGTGTTGTCTCTGTGTTGTCTCCGTGTTGTCTCCGTGTTGTCTCTGTGTTGTCTCTATGTTGTCTCTGTGTTGTCTCCGTGTTGTCTCTATGTTGTCTCTATGTTGTCTCCGTGTTGTCTCCGTGTTGTCTCCGTGTTGTCTCTGTGTTGTCTCGATGTTGTCTCTATGTTGTCTCTGTGTTGTCTCTATGTTGTCTCTATGTTGTCTCTATGTTGTCTCTGTGTTGTCTCTATGTTGTCTCTATGTTGTCTCTATGTTGTCTCTGTGTTGTCTCTATGTTGTCTCTGTGTTGTCTCTATGTTGTCTCTGTGTTGTCTCTGTGTTGTCTCTTGTTGTCTCTGTGTTTTCTCTGTGTTGTCTCCATGTTGTCTCCGTGTTGTCTCTGTGTTGTCTCTGTGTTGTCTCTATGTTGTCTCTGTGTTGTCTCTGTGTTGTCTCTGTGTTGTCTCTGTGTTGTCTCTGTGTTGTCTCTGTGTTGTCTCTGTGTTGTCTCTGTGTTGTCTCTGTGTTGTCTCTGTGTTGTCTCTGTGTTGTCTCCGTGTTGTCTCTGTGTTGTCTCTATGTTGTCTCTATATTGTCTCTGTGTTGTCTCTGTGTTGTCTCCGTGTTGTCTCCGTGTTGTCTCTGTGTTGTCTCTATGTTGTCTCCGTGTTGTCTCTATGTTGTCTCTATGTTGTCTCTATGTTGTCTCTGTGTTGTCTCTGTGTTGTCTCTATGTTGTCTCTATGTTGTCTCCATGTTGGCTCTATGTTGTCTCTATGTTGTCTCCATGTTGTCTCTGTGTTGTCTCTGTGTTGTCTCTATGTTGTCTCCGTGTTGTCTCTATGTTGTCTCTATGTTGTCTCCGTGTTATCTCCATGTTGTCTCCGTGTTGTCTCTGTGTTGTCTCCGTGTTGTCTCTGTGTTGTCTCTGTGTTGTCTCCATGTTGTCTCTGTGTTGTCTCTGTGTTGTCTCTGTGTTGTCTCTGTGTTGTCTCTATGTTGTTTCTATGTTGTCTCTGTGTTGTCTCTGTGTTGTCTCTGTCTTGTCTCTGTGTTGTCTCTATGTTGTCTCTGTGTTGTCTCTATATTGTCTCTGTGTTGTCTCTGTGTTGTCTCCGTGTTGTCTCCGTGTTGTCTCTATGTTGTCTCCATGTTGTCTCCGTGTTGTCTCCGTGTTGTCTCTGTGTTGTCTCCGTGTTGTCTCTATGTTGTCTCTGTGTTGTCTCTGTGTTGTCTCCGTGTTGTCTCTATGTTGTCTCTGTGTTGTCTCTATGTTGTCTCTATGTTGTCTCTGTGTTGTCTCTGTGTTGTCTCTGTGTTGTCTCTGTGTTGTCTCTGTGTTGTCTCCGTGTTGTCTCTATGTTGTCTCTGTGTTGTCTCTATGTTGTCTCTATGTTGTCTCTGTGTTGTCTCTATGTTGTCTCCGTGTTGTCTCTGTGTTGTCTCCGTGTTGTCTCTGTGTTGTCTCCGTGTTGTCTCCGTGTTGTCTCTGTGTTGTCTCTATGTTGTCTCCATGTTGTCTCTATGTTGTCTCTATGTTGTCTCTATGTTTCTCTGTGTTGTCTCTGTGTTGTCTCTATGTTGTCTCTGTGTTGTCTCTGTGTTGTCTCTGTGTTGTCTCTGTGTTGTCTCTGTGTTGTCTCTGTGTTGTCTCCGTGTTGTCTCCGTGTTGTCTCTATGTTGTCTCTGTGTTGTCTCTGTGTTGTCTCTATGTTGTCTCTGTGTTGTCTCTATGTTGTCTCTTTGTTGTCTCTATGTTGTCTCTGTGTTGTCTCCGTGTTGTCTCTGTGTTGTCTCTATGTTGTCTCTATGTTGTCTCTGTGTTGTCTCTGTGTTGTCTCTATGTTGTCTCTGTGTTGTCTCTGTGTTGTCTCCGTGTTGTCTCTGTGTTGTCTCTATGTTGTCTCTATGTTGTCTCTGTGTTGTCTCTGTGTTGTCTCTGTGTTGTCTCTGTGTTGTCTCTATGTTGTCTCTGTGTTGTCTCTATGTTGTCTCTATGTTGTCTCTATGTTGTCTCTGTGTTGTCTCTGTGTTGTCTCCGTGTTGTCTCTGTGTTGTCTCTATGTTGTCTCCGTGTTATCTCCATGTTGTCTCTATGTTGTCTCTGTGTTGTCTCTATGTTGTCTCTGTGTTGTCTCTGTGTTGTCTCTGTGTTGTCTCCGTGTTGTCTCTGTGTTGTCTCTGTGTTGTCTCTGTGTTGTCTCTATGTTGTCTCTGTGTTGTCTCTATATTGTCTCTGTGTTGTCTCTGTGTTGTCTCCGTGTTGTCTCTGTGTTGTCTCTGTGTTGTCTCCGTGTTGTCTCTGTGTTGTCTCTGTGTTGTCTCTGTGTTGTCTCTGTGTTGTCTCTGTGTTGTCTCTATGTTGTCTCTATGTTGTCTCTATGTTGTCTCTGTGTTGTCTCTGTGTTGTATCTATGTTGTCTCTGCGTTGTCTCCATGTTGTCTCTGTGTTGTCTCCATGTTGTCTATATGTTGTCTCCGCGTTGTCTCCGTGTTGTCTCCATGTTGTCTCCGTGTTGTCTCCGTGTTGTCTCTGTGTTGTCTCTATGTTGTCTATGTGTTGTCTCCGTGTTGTCTCTATGTTGTCTCTATGTTGTCTCTGTGTTATCTCCATGTTGTCTCCATGTTGTCTCTATGTTGTCTCTGTGTTGTCTCTATGTTGTCTCTGTGTTGTCTCTATGTTGTCTCTATGTTGTCTCTGTGTTGTCTCTGTGTTGTCTCTATGTTGTCTCTGTGTTGTCTCTGTGTTGTCTCTATGTTGTCTCTATGTTGTCTCCGTGTTGTCTCTATGTTGTCTCTGTGTTGTCTCCATGTTGTCTCCGTGTTGTCTCTATGTTGTCTCTGTGTTGTCTCCGTGTTGTCTCTGTGTTGTCTCTATGTTGTCTCCGTGTTGTCTCTATGTTGTCTCTGTGTTGTCTCTATGTTGTCTCTGTGTTGTCTCTATGTTGTCTCTGTGTTGTCTCTGTGTTGTCTCCAAGTTGTCTCTATGTTGTCTCTATGTTGTCTCCATGTTGTCTCTGTGTTGTCTCCATGTTGTCTCTGTATTGTCTCCATGTTGTCTCTGTGTTGTAAAAAATTCAGCTGAAAAACTGGTTTGACCAGAATAAAGGGGCGGAGTCAGACTGGTGACCAGAATGGAGGGGCGGAGCCAGGCTGGTGAGCACCACGAAGGGGCGGAGCCTAGCTTCTCTCTTTGTGAATAAGCTGTTTTACATTGGCAGGAAAAAAATTTGTCAGGCTGCTTAAAGTTACTCAAAACTACTAGAAGTTTTCCTTTAAAACTAAATCAAACAAAAGCAAATATAAAGATCTTGAACTCGAGTTCTGGATTTTTCTTTTATTCCTTTATTGTTTTGTCACACACTAACATTAACATTGCATCTTGTCAAAGTATGTATCTGTAAAAGTATCAGCACAGTGATTTCTTTACATGTTATCTAACCTGTAATGATCAGATGTTACAACCTCAGAGGTGTAACAGCTTTAAAAAGAATAATCACTGACACAGAGAGGAACTTACACATGAAAACATCTTACAGAGAAAATGTCATTTATATAAGAAAATAGTTTAAATAAAGTATTTACATGTAAAAAGAAGAATTTAGAATTTATTTACTTACAGAAATATTTTGTATATTTTACCATCTTGACGCCATGAAACAGCAGAACTATGACACAGCACATTTATTAGCTGTAATAAACCTTCCTGATGTGAGAGGAAACCCTCTACAGAGAAATACAGACAGAAAACAGTTAAAGTGGATGAATCATGTGGTTGACCTTCAGATCCACACAGAGTTTCACGTGTTCATGTTCACTAATAAGATCTACCATGTTTCTCTACAACCCTCATCCAGACTTCTTCCTGTTACATGACAACCATCCAACTCTGTGAAGATACAGCAGAGGTAAGACCAGACTGCTGGGTACCGTCATCCAAATCCCAGAATCCATCAGTGCACACCACTCCTCCAGATCCGTGGCTGGCATTTCACTCAAACCCAGACAGATAAACAGCCCAATGATCCTCAGCAGCAGAGCTCCTGTTATAATCACAATCATGTGGAAAGCTCTCTGTTTGGACCGGTGGAGCGGCTCCTTCTGCTTCCCGGGTTCAGAACCAGTCAGAACCCAGAGAACAGACATGCAACAAAAACTCATGACTAACACACAGACACCTAATCCAGAGAAAAAAGCGATGGTAGGAAACCCGGGCAGATAGAGAGCCGAGACTCCCATCCAACCACAGCTCAGCAGCCAAACGCAGAAGGTGCAGATGTTTCTGACTCGGATCCCCAACGTTTCCCGAAGACTCATGTAGGTGACGGGGTGAACAACAGCCAGGTGGCGCTCCATGCAGGTCAAGGCATGAAACAGAGTCTGTGCAGGGAGAGTTATACTAAATAAAAACATGCCTGACATGAAAAGATTCAGATTTTCTATGTAGATGGCAAATGTATAGAGAACTGATGCTAAAACACCTAAAATCTCCATGAGCATCATGTTGAAGGTGAAGAACTCCGTGTGGTTGATCCTCGTTCCTGCAGCTGCAGAGCTCTGATGTCTCCATCGCTGGAAACCCATGTGGAGGATGAGGATGTAGAGCGGGAGGAGGAAGAAGGTGCTGAAGAGTGAAAACATTGTGTTTATAGTTTTGGCTCCTAGTGAGTCGCGACATGCTTCGTACACGGATTTAACGGTGGAGTTAAAGGAAGAACCAGAGTTTCTGTTCATGACCTGAGGATTAAAACAGAACAATGTTTAATTACAACATGTTCTTCAGGAACAACATGAGCATCAGCTGTTAACCAAACCAGACTAACTGGAACAGCATGTCACATGACATGCTGCTGGTCATCTGACTGCTTTCATTAATCTGAAGCATTAAAACAATAAACAACATGTTTACGTGTTTCTGAGTTTTTATTAGACTAAACAAACCTGTCGGTCCATGTTCAGTCTGAAGGTTAATGTATCTGGATGTTCTACCACTCCAGGTTCTAACGTTATAATCTGAATATTTGAGTTTAATGAAGTTAATATAACTATTAGAATCATTATTTATTGTGAAATAGAATTGAAATGTTAAATCTTCAGATAAACAGTCTTTTATCTCCATGAATGAACAGTAACTAAAACATAATGTAAAAATGTTATAATATGGATGAATCTGGATTTCAATATAACCTTAAACTAAATGAGTATTTCATGTTTTAAAAAGAACTAGTAGATGACTGGTAACCAGATAAAAACATGAGTCAAACCTTGTCAGCAGTAATATTCTGTTTCTAAACTGATGAAGAGTCCAAATCCTGCAGGTTCTGGTGTGACAGCAGGTGTGTCTGGAAGCAGGTGTGTCTGGAAGCAGGTGTGTCTGGAAGCAGGTGTGTCTGGAAGCAGGTGTGTCTGGAAGCAGGTGTGTCTGGAAGCAGGTGTGTCTGGAAGCAGGTCTTTGCATGTTGTGAAACCACCAAACAATCTGATGAATGTGTCGATACGAGGAGACGTTCATGTTCACGACAAACAACTTCAGCTCTGATTTACATTCTGGCTTGAAATTATATGTTGAAAAAAACCCAGAATCTCCTCAGTCATCAGACCTGATGAGTACCAGACTGGTCTGAACCGGTCCTCCAGACAGGTCTGAACCGGTCCATCAGACAGGTCTGAACCGGTCCATCAGACAGGTCTGAACCGGTCCTTCAGACAGGTCTGAACCGGTCCTCCAGACAGGTCTGAACCGGTCCATCAGACAGGTCTGAACCGGTCCTTCAGACAGGTCTGAACCGGTCCTCCAGACAGGCCTGAACCGGTCCATCAGACAGGTCTGAACCGGTCCTGTCTGAACCGGTCCATCAGACAGGTCTGAACCGGTCCTCCAGACAGGTCTGAACCGGTCCTCCAGACAGGTCTGAACCGGTCCATCAGACAGGTCTGAACCGGTCCTGTCTGAACCGGTCCATCAGACAGGTCTGAACCGGTCCATCAGACAGGTCTGAACCGGTCCTCCAGACAGGTCTGAACCGGTCCATCAGACAGGCCTGAACCGGTCCATCAGACAGGTCTGAACCGGTCCTGTCTGAACCGGTCCTTCAGACAGGTCTGAACCGGTCCTGTCTGAACCGGTCCTTCAGACAGGTCCGAACCGGTCCTGTCTGAACCGGTCCTTCAGACAGGTCCGAACCGGTCCTTCAGACAGGTCCGAACCGGTCCTCCAGACAGGTCCGAACCGGTCCTTCAGACAGGTCCGAACCGGTCCTCCAGACAGGTCCGAACCGGTCCTTCAGACAGGTCCGAACCGGTCCTCCAGACAGGTCCGAACCGGTCCTTCAGACAGGTCCGAACCGGTCCTTCAGACAGGCCTGAACCGGTCCATCAGACAGGTCCGAACCGGTCCTCCAGACAGGTCCGAACCGGTCCATCAGACAGGTCTGAACCGGTCCTCCAGACAGGTCTGAACCGGTCCATCAGACAGGCCTGAACCGGTCCATCAGACAGGCCTGAACCGGTCCTTCAGACAGGTCTGAACCGGTCCTCCAGACAGGTCTGAACCGGTCCATCAGACAGGTCCGAACCGGTCCATCAGACAGGTCCGAACCGGTCCATCAGACAGGTCCGAACCGGTCCTTCAGACAGGCCTGAACCGGTCCATCAGACAGGTCCGAACCGGTCCTCCAGACAGGTCCGAACCGGTCCATCAGACAGGTCTGAACCGGTCCTCCAGACAGGTCTGAACCGGTCCATCAGACAGGCCTGAACCGGTCCATCAGACAGGCCTGAACCGGTCCTTCAGACAGGTCCGAACCGGTCCTCCAGACAGGTCTGAACCGGTCCATCAGACAGGTCCGAACCGGTCCATCAGACAGGTCCGAACCGGTCCATCAGACAGGTCCGAACCGGTCCTTCAGACAGGCCTGAACCGGTCCATCAGACAGGTCCGAACCGGTCCTCCAGACAGGTCCGCACCGGTCCTGTCTGAACCGGTCCTCCAGACAGGTCTGAACCGGTCCTCCAGACAGGTCCGAACCGGTCCATCAGACAGGTCCGAACCGGTCCATCAGACAGGTCTGAACCGGTCCATCAGACAGGTCTGAACCGGTCCATCAGACAGGTCTGAACCGGTCCTCCAGACAGGTCTGAACCGGTCCATCAGACAGGTCTGAACCGGTCCATCAGACAGGTCTGAACCGGTCCTCCAGACAGGTCTGAACCGGTCCTTCAGACAGGTCCGAACCGGTCCTCCAGACAGGTCCGAACCGGTCCTTCAGACAGGTCCGAACCGGTCCTTCAGACAGGTCCGAACCGGTCCTTCAGACAGGTCCGAACCGGTCCTCCAGACAGGTCCGAACCGGTCCTTCAGACAGGTCCGAACCGGTCCTGAGTCCGTTTGAGCTGCTTAGAAATTTTAAAAAAACTTGAATTGAAATGTTTTTATTATTTATTGAACATATAAAACACAGATGTTTATTAAAAGCCTGCCTTGGTGTCTGGTTCTGGTCAGTTCTGGTCCCAGGTTTCTGCTTGCACCGGGTTCTAGCTCCGCCCCTGACAGCTGTAAGTCTATGAACATCAGTAAAATGTGACATCATCTCCTTACATCCATCCTACAATAAATAAATAAATACAGTTTCATGTTTATTTGAATTGAAACTTCCTGTAACATTAAAACATCTGCAGCATCTTTTCCTTCATCCAGACTTCTTCCTGCTACGTGAGAGTTTTCCAGCTCTGTGCAGATACAGCAGAGGTAAGACCAGACTGCTGGGTACCGTCAGACAGATTCCTGAGTCCAGCATCACACACACATCTTTATCATCTATAGCAATCAGATTATTAATCCCAAAAACAACAAGAAGTCCAACGATCCTGATCAACAGAGTCACAGTTATGGCTAAAATCATGTTGAAAGCTCTTTTTTTAGACGGGTCGACTCTCCCTGTGTTCCCGCCTCCCGGACCTGGACGGGTCAGAAAACAGAGGACGGACAGGCAGCAATAAGAAATGATGAATAAACAGATGGCCAAGAAAGGCAGAAGAAGCATGGTGGGGAATGAAGGCCGGTACACATCCATCAGCACCACCCACCCACAGACCACCAACCAAACGGCGCCGCTGCTGATGTTTCTGATCCGGACCTTCACCTTCTCTCTCAGGTACACGTAGGTGATGGCATGAACAACAGCCAGGTAGCGCTCAGCACAGGTCAGGACATGAAACAGAGTCTGTCC
>SSNP01000282.1:274076-299076 GCA_006937955.1 Pachypanchax playfairii
GTCTCTTCTACACATCTCAGTCTGTCTCACCGACCAGCTGTAAACAGACTGTCTCACCTCTCAGCTGTAACCAGTCTGTCTCACCTCTCAGCTGTAAACAGTCTGTCTCACCTCTCAGCTGTAAACAGACTGTCTCACCTCTCAGCTGTAAACAGTCTGTCTCACCTCTCAGCTGTAAAAAGTCTGTCTCACCTCTCAGCTGTAAAAAGACTGTCTCACCTCTCAGCTGTAAACAGTCTGTCTCACCTCTCAGCTGTAAACAGACTGTTTGACCTCCCAGCTGTAAACAGTCTGTCTCACCTCTCAGCTGTAAACAGTCTGTCTGACCTCCCAGCTGTAAACAGTCTGTCTCACCTCTCAGCTGTAAACAGACTGTCTGACCTCCCAGCTGTAAACAGTCTGTCTGACCTCTCAGCTGTAAACAGACTGTCTCACCTCTCAGCTGTAAACAGTCTGTCTCACCTCTCAGCTGTAAAAAGACTGTCTCACCTCTCAGCTGTAAACAGTCTGTCTCACCTCTCAGCTGTAAACAGTCTGTCTCACCTGTAAAAAGTCTGTCTCACCTCTCAGCTGTAAAAAGACTGTCTCACCTCTCAGCTGTAAACAGTCTGTCTCACCTCTCAGCTGTAAACAGTCTGTCTCACCTCTCAGCTGTAAACAGTCTGTCTCACCTCTCAGCTGTAAACAGACTGTTTGACCTCCCAGCTGTAAACAGTCTGTCTCACCTCTCAGCTGTAAACAGTCTGTCTCACCTCTCAGCTGTAAACAGTCTGTCTCACCTCTCAGCTGTAAACAGTCTGTCTCACCTCTCAGCTGTAAACAGTCTGTCTCACCTCTCAGCTGTAAACAGACTGTCTCACCTCTCAGCTGTAAACAGTCTGTCTCACCTCTCAGCTGTAAACAGTCTGTCTCACCTCTCAGCTGTAAACAGTTTGTCTCACCTCTCAGCTGTAAACAGTCTGTCTGACCTCTCAGCTGTAAACAGTCTGTCTCACCTCTCAGCTGTAAACAGACTGTCTCACCTCTCAGCTGTAAACAGTCTGTCTCACCTCTCAGCTGTAAAAAGACTGTCTGACCTCCCAGCTGTAAACAGTCTGTCTGACCTCCCAGCTGTAAACAGTCTGTCTCACCTCTCAGCTGTAAACAGTCTGTCTCACCTCTCAGCTGTAAACAGTCTGTCTCACCTCTCAGCTGTAAACAGTCTGTCTCACCTCTCAGCTGTAAACAGTCTGTCTCACCTCTCAGCTGTAAAAAGTCTGTCTCACCTCTCAGCTGTAAAAAGACTGTCTCACCTCTCAGCTGTAAAAAGACTGTCTCACCTCTCAGCTGTAAACAGTCTGTCTCACCTCTCAGCTGTAAACAGTCTGTCTCACCTCTCAGCTGTAAACAGACTGTCTCACCTCTCAGCTGTAAACAGTCTGTCTCACCTCTCAGCTGTAAACAGACTGTCTCACCTCTCAGCTGTAAAAAGTCTGTCTCACCTCTCAGCTGTAAACAGTCTGTCTCACCTCTCAGCTGTAAACAGTCTGTCTCACCTCTCAGCTGTAAACAGTCTGTCTGACCTCCCAGCTGTAAACAGTCTGTCTCACCTCTCAGCTGTAAACAGACTGTCTGACCTCCCAGCTGTAAACAGTCTGTCTGACCACCCAGCTGTAAACAGTCTGTCTCACCACCCAGCTGTAAACAGTCTGTCTCACCTCTCAGCTGTAAACAGACTGTCTCACCTCTCAGCTGTAAACAGTCTGTCTCACCTCTCAGCTGTAAACAGTCTGTCTCACCTCTCAGCTGTAAAAAGTCTGTCTCACCTCTCAGCTGTAAACAGACTGTCTCACCTCTCAGCTGTAAACAGTCTGTCTGACCTCTCAGCTGTAAACAGACTGTCTCACCTCCCAGCTGTAAACAGTCTGTCTGACCACCCAGCTGTAAACAGTCTGTCTCACCACCCAGCTGTAAACAGTCTGTCTCACCTCTCAGCTGTAAACAGTCTGTCTCACCTCTCAGCTGTAAACAGACTGTCTGACCTCCCAGCTGTAAACAGTCTGTCTCACCTCTCAGCTGTAAACAGTCTGTCTCACCTCTCAGCTGTAAAAAGTCTGTCTCACCTCTCAGCTGTAAAAAGACTGTCTCACCTCTCAGCTGTAAACAGTCTGTCTCACCTCTCAGCTGTAAACAGACTGTCTCACCTCTCAGCTGTAAACAGTCTGTCTCACCTCTCAGCTGTAAACAGTCTGTCTCACCTCTCAGCTGTAAAAAGTCTGTCTCACCTCTCAGCTGTAAACAGTCTGTCTCACCTCTCAGCTGTAAACAGTCTGTCTCACCTCTCAGCTGTAAACATACTATCTCACCTCTCAGCTGTAAACAGACTGTCTCACCTCTCAGCTGTAAACAGTCTGTCTCACCTCTCAGCTGTAAACAGACTGTCTCACCTCTCAGCTGTAAACAGTCTGTCTCACCTCTCAGCTGTAAACAGTCTGTCTCACCTCTCAGCTGTAAACAGTCTGTCTCACCTCTCAGCTGTAAAAAGTCTGTCTCACCTCTCAGCTGTAAACATACTGTCTCACCTCTCAGCTGTAAACAGACTGTCTCACCTCTCAGCTGTAAACAGTCTGTCTCACCTCTCAGCTGTAAACAGATACCTGTAATTTGTCAACATCAAGATTTGGATCTATTTTAATAGAAGTTCTGATCCAACCTGTTTTCTGGACTCTGAGAATTTGGATTGTGAACCTGGATTTCAGTTTGGATGTTGGACCCTGGACTGGTGGAAGATCTCATCCTTCCTGTTCTTCTGCTTTGTGTTTGTTTTACCACCAATATAAACATCTTTAAACTGTATAAAAACTAAATATTACATCATTGTAACCTTGTTGTGATGTAGTTTTTTGATGAGCAGATAACATTTATAGAATATAAATAATAAGTTATTTTATTATAATCTAATCACCATAAAGTCTCATCTGGATAATCTGGAGTCTCTCATCGTACCAGGACAAGGTTCCATCCTGGACTCTAAAGACATCACATCTCCTACAGGGTGAAAGTTTGACCTTCTTTTACAAACAATGTTTTTTCAAGTTTTTTACGTTAATATTTACATTCTAACAGCAACAAAATGTTTGAAAAAAATCCCTGTATAATCAACAGTTATCAAATAATGATGATTATATTAGTGTAGATTAAAATGTTTAACGTTACATTGTTTTCATGGTCACAGTAATAAAAATAAGTTTAATTAATAAATGAGATCAGAATAACTGATGAACTAATAAGAAGACATACTGTACCTTATCTGTCTTCGTTTATTCTGTTCGTGCACAGATCACATGAAACTGTCACAGCACAATATATGCTACGTAAACAGGTGTGTCTGACACATAAGGACAATAAACAACCGCTGAGTTATTTGCATCAAACTAAATAACAAATAACCAGGTATATACATGTCATTAGAGTTCTATGAGTTCAGAACACGACCCGAATGCAGACACAGAAGTCTGCATGCAAAAAGAATCAGCTCTGGCATTGGATTACAGGTAAATGCAAAAACAGTTGAAAACATTAGCAGAAACCAGGATCAGGTGACTGGATGAGAGAAACAAACGCTCTGGCAGGAAGTTCAGTACATGAGAGTAAAGGAAAGACTTTCTCCTGAAAACCCGTCCAAACTAGCCAGTTCCAACATTTACATCGTTCATTAGTCTGAGCTGATTCTCAGACATGGCGGTGGCAGCATCATGATGTGGGAGTCAGGACTTTAGACATTATTCAGCAGTAAAGGAGTGATGGGGTTTAACACTAAACTCAGAAAAAATCAAGACAGATTGAAGTTTGATTGTTAAAACGATTTGAATGATTTTAATTTAAATGTGTTTAAATCAGTGAGTCAGAGAAGAAACTTCAGTCTGTTAGAGTCTGTAATGAGACTCAAATCAGGTTTTTATCCAAGAATAAACAGATAATCCAGAGATTCATCTCAAGGAAATGTATCATGAATGTTTATCCAGATGTTTAAAGTTGTGATGTCACTGTGAAGACAGGAACACTGAGATCACTGAGTAGTTAGTATCATTTGCAGATTTAAACCTGTCTGTATGTTAGTAATCAACTCTCTGCTGCTCAGCAGTTTGACCTGATCTGTAAACAGAAACTCAGAAAACTCTCATCATGTGCAATTTAAAACCAGACTGTATCTCCTGTATCACTTTACATGATGCACGTTCACACATGTTTATTTAAGTAACTGGATGGTTTCACTGTGTTCTGCGTTGTGTTCATGGACCCAGTACCTGCGTCTGGTTTTACATTTCAACTCATTAAGAAACATCTGGCAGCTTCATCATTTGTTTGAAAGATCAAATTCACAAAGCTGTAGATTTAAAACTGTTTATATAAGAATGTACAATAACTGTATATAGTATATTTTTTTACTCTACTACAAAATAATATAATTATGTTTGTATGGGAAAGGGAGCTGGAACCAAATTTATGGTATATGTAAAATACTTGGACAAATAAACCTGATTCTGATTGATAATTGTATTATTCTTGTGGGATACATTTAGTTTTTAATTGTTTCATTCTTGTAGATTTTTACTTTAAATATTTATCTGTCATATTCCAGTGGATAGTCAGGCCGAAATGGACCTGACTGTCTTGTGTTTTAGGCATTGTGTCTTTTTGTCATAGTTTTGTGTGTAATTACTTTATTAATGATCATACTGTTATCTTAAGCTGTTAACATTTATCATGTTTTGCATATTGTTGATAAGGAAATGTTGAAAGGATCTCAACACAGTTCCGAGCGAGCGGAACGTTTGCGATGTTTCCAACCGGACTGTTTTTATAGCGACACCAGCGCACCTTGAACCTTGGGAAAGTCTCGTTTCTGTTCGTCTCTTTTTGTAAAATTCATCGTTTTATGAACGATGTCTGGCGTGTCGCGTGCAGCCTTCAGGCGGCTGTCGCTCGGAGGAAGTTCGTGTTTCAGTACAAACTTTGTTCGGCTCGGTTCGACCCATCAGCACAGAAGCAGCTCCAGGCGCTACACAAACTCTACTGACTGTCGAACAGTTCGGATCGGTTGTGCTTCCGGGTTCTGGGGGGACACGGCCACTTCAGGTACCGAACTTTCATGATTCTGTTTGAAATCGATTTAAAACGATTCAGTCACTTTCTGGGCTCCCAGAGGCCCCCGAAGGGCCACAGAGTTCTCTGAAGGGCCCCCAGAGGCCCTTAAAGGCTCCCAGAGGCCCCCAAAGTGCCACAGACTTCTCTGAAGGGCCCCCAGAGGCCCTTAAAGGCTCCCAGAGGCTCCCGAAGGGCCCCTAAAGGCTCCAGAAAGGCCCCTGAAGGACCATAGAGTTCTCTGAAGGCCCCTAGAGGTCCCTGAAGTTTTCTTAGTGTTTGTGTTATTGGAGTTGTATTTTAGTTTTGCGTGTGTCTGTATTTGTCTCTGTGTGTACCTGTTGTGTACCTGCTCAGTGATCATGTGATGTCTGTTTGGTTTCAGTGCCTCAGCTGATCTACAGCGGACAGCTGGACTTCCTGGTTTTTGACTACCTCAGTGAGATCACCATGTCTCTGCTGACCGCCGCTCGGACTAAAGTCCCAGTAAGTCCTGCTGTTTACCTGTTGTTTACCTGTTGTTTACCTGTTGTTTACCTGTTGTTTACCTGTTGTTTACCTGTTGTGTACCAGTTGTATACCTCTTGTGTACCAACCGTGTACCCGCTGTGTACCAGCTGTGTACCTGCTGTGTACTGGTTGTGTACCTGCTGTGTACCAACTGTGTACCTGCTGTGTACTGGTTGTGTACCAGCTGTGTACCTGCTGTGTACTGGTTGTGTACCTGCTGTGTACCAACTGTGTACCCGCTGTGTACCAGCTGTGTACCTGCTGTGTACTGGTTGTGTACCCGCTGTGTACCAGCTGTGTACCTGCTGTGTACTGGTTGTGTACCTGCTGTGTACTTGCTGTGTAGTATGAACACATGTTTTTAAGTATTTATTCACAGGGTGTTTCTGCTTTAAACGTTTTTATGATTTTATTTTATTTATTTTGCTTTTTTAAACTTCAGGTTTTACTTTTCATTCTATAATATATTTCTATATAAAACATGAGATACTGTGTCTTGTATTACTGAACATATAAAATAAGAGAACAAAAGTATTTTTTATTAATGAACTCATTAATTACCTGCAGTTGCAGCTCGCGGCCTGTAGGTGGCGGTGTTCACCTGCTTTAACAACCTGTCATCTTCCTACAGAACCTGGGTTACGCTCCAGACTTCGTCCAGGTGGCTCTGGCTCCGTTTATCAACGATATCCATAGAAAAGGTGAGCACACCATGCAACAGGAGTCCCCTCTGCAGGTAACTTCAGTCTCCATGGCAACAGTCAGCGCCCGCCTCTCTCCTTATCAGGTATACGTGTCGTCAGTAACGCAGGAGGAGTGAACCCGCTCGCCTGCGCTGAGGCCATACGGGAAGTTGTTAGAAAGGCTGGGCTCGACCTGAAGGTTGCCGTGGTAACCGGAGATGACCTCATGCCCCACGTATGGCCCCTCCTCCGACATGACATCATGTTTTTAATAACCATTCAGAGCTGTTTGAGCTGAGTTCCTCTCCTCATCAGAGAAACTTCCTGACTGAAGTGAAGATGACGGACGACGGCAGCAGACGCACGCTGTCGACAACCCTCCACAGCATGAACGTTTACCTCGGGTACGAACACTCACACTGGTGGTATGGACTCAAGGTAGAACGTCTGAAACCGTTATGACGGCTCGAATAAACCAGAGAAAACTCTTTAACTAAACATGGAATGTTAGAGACGGTTTTCAGAAACAACACAGACGTTTGCATATGAAACTCTAATTACTTACACTGCGTGTGACCCTGAAGTAGCACTCCCACTCCAAGGTGTAACCTGATTGGATGGTAAAAGTCCCCAATCAAACTGTCCAATCAGAGTCCAGCTGCAGACACTCACTCATCAGACTTCCTGTGCTTTCAGCCAATCAAATGTAAGGATGCAGTCAGTGCTCCTGATGTACAAACAGAGAAATGTAGCATGTGTGTGTGTGTGGGGGGGGTGTGAGCGCGTGTGTGTGTATGTGTGTGGGGGGGTGTGAGCGCGTGTGTGTGTATGTGTGTGGGGGGGTGTGAGCGCGTGTGTGTGTATGTGTGTGGGGGGGTGTGAGCGCGTGTGTGTGTGTGGGGGGGGTGTGAGCGCGTGTGTGTGTGTGTGTGTGGGGGGGGTGTGAGCGCGTGTGTGTGTGTGTGGGGGGGTGTGAGCGCGTGTGTGTGTATGTGTGTGGGGGGGTGTGAGCGCGTGTGTGTGTATGTGTGTGGGGGGGTGTGAGCGCGTGTGTGTGTATGTGGGGGGTGAGCGCGTGTGTGTGTGTGGGGGGGTGGGGTGTGGGGGGGTGTGTGTGTGTGGGGGGGTGTGAGCGCGTGTGTGTGTGTGTGTGTGGGGGGGTGTGAGCGCGTGTGTGTGTATGTGTGTGGGGGGGTGTGAGCGCGTGTGTGTGTGTGTGGGGGGGGTGTGAGCGCGTGTGTGTGTGTGTGTGTGGGGGGGTGTGAGCGCGTGTGTGTGTGTGGGGGGGTGTGAGCGCGTGTGTGTGTGTGTGTGTGGGGGGGGGGGTTACAATGACTGATTACCTGCAGTGGGCGGGGACACCTGTTATCATCTGTCTGTGGTTTCAGGGCCGAGCCGATCCGCCGCTGTCTGGACCTGGGAGCTGACATCGTGGTGACGGGACGCTGTGTGGACAGCGCCGTGGTTCTGGGGCCGCTCACGCACTCGGTACGTCTGAATCTGAAGTTCTGGATCAGAACCAGATTTAGAGTTTGGAGAACCCGACGGCAGGTCCAACCTTTTAGTCTGTTGAAGAAGTTCATGGACTTTATTTTTAGGAAAAGCTGAAACTCCTGCAGGTCCAGAAACCTCATCCTGGTTCTGTAGAACCACACTGAACAGCTGGAATCCTCCAGAGCTCTCAGAAGTTCCTGTTGATGAGCTACAGCTGTTGGGTTGATGTGAAGATGTTTGAGGACATCCAGGTGCAGAATTCTGCAGGATTCTGACGTAATGTCGGTGTTTATGTTGCAGTTCGGGTGGACGAGGACGGACTTTGACCTGCTTGCAGCTGGAAGGTACGAACACCTTCACGTCATCTGCAGGATGAAGGTTTTCACTTTAATGTAACATCTGGATGTTTGATGATGTGAAACATCGGGACGTGTGAGTTTCACTGTGTGAGAAACATGTTCTGGTTCAGTCAGGAACACACCTGGACTTCAGACCCAGAAGGTCTGGACAGGTTCTGTTTGTTCATTCCAGACCAGCTGAGTGGGTTCAGCTCTGCAGACGGATCAGCTGATCTCTCAACCTGCAGAGACCCACATCATCATACTTCCTCCTCCGTGCAGCTCAGTTATACATGATCTGAAACATGTGAGGTCATCAGACACACCTGAAACTCTGACATCAGTTTCATGTCCTGCAGCAGACCGCTGGCTGACTGAAGCATGTTGTAGAACACGCTACAGTTCATGAAGATTTTCACCTCAAACATTAAAAACAAACATTTAATCAACGTTTTCTTTCATTCATGTGATAAAAGTAACTTTTACATTAAAACATCATGAAATTCAGACGTTTTGTAACATTCAGTCAATCTGAAGTTCATCAGATTCATTCAAGTCAAAAAGAAACTGAGTTTTTAGAACCAGAACCGGAACCTGGTTTATTTGGGCCAGTGTGTTGCACAGAACCAGAACCTGGTTTATTTGGGCCAGTGTGTTACACAGAACCAGAACCTGGTTTATTTGGGCCAGTGTGTTGCACAGAACCAGAACCTGGTTTATTTGGGCCAGTGTGTTACACAGAACCAGAACCTGGTTTATTTGGGCCAGTGTGTTACACAGAACCAGAACCTGGTTTATTTGGGCCAGTGTGTTACACAGAACCAGAACCTGGTTTATTTGGGCCAGTGTGTTACACAGAAGGACTTTATCTGGTTCTTACATGTTACATTATTAGACATAGAACACAGACACCAGATACATTTATATTTATTATTTATGTTTTATTTTATCAAAATAAAGGCGTGTAAATTAAATAAATGTAAAAATGCAGTTCGATACTTTATTCATAATTTTTTATTAAACAGTTTAAAAACTGACATTAGATCCTCTGAGATGCAGAAACCTGTCCGTCAGCTGAGGCGGGTCTTTACTGTATTTTGTTTTGGTTTCAGTCTGGCGGGTCACCTGATTGAATGCGGCGCTCAGTGCACCGGAGGAATTTTCACCGACTGGCACAAAGTTCCCGACTGGTGAGACACTCAAACCAGGAAGATGTGATTTGACCCAGTGCAGCAGTTTATTCTGTTCATTTTTAATCCGCGCTCTTATTTTGAAGTTTCTATGAAACCTGCAGTTTTTCTTTGTGAGGACGGATCCTGATGAACCGAGTCCAGCTGGAACCAGTACTTCTTCTGCGTTAACTCACTGATCAGGGTCATCTGGACTATTTCAAAACAAGACTGATGAATCTGGATCTGAAACCGGCCTCTGGTTCTCTGTTGGTTCTGTTTGTCTTGACAGAACCAGACTGATCTCTGAGTCTTTTCCACACAGACCAGCTCGGTGTCAGATCCCACTCTCAGCATCAGAATGTGAGAAACATGTTGTGACATCACTTCCTGGAAGTTGATGTGTGGTTCACTCAGTTCAGGTGGATTTAAAACAAGTTCTGGACTCAAAGGGTTCTGAGAAGAACCTTCTGGTCTGTGTTAACGTTACTCAGACGTGTTTTAAACTGAACCTGGTTCTGTACTAGGATGAAACACTGAGTCCAGGTCCAACAGAAACCTGACCTGTCTCTATCTGACCCAATCTCAGGGACAACATCGGCTTTCCAGTGGTCCAGTGTTCTGCTGACGGTTCCTTCGTTCTCTCCAAACCTCCAAGAACCGGCGGCCTGGTGTCCTTCGGTACTGCTGCTGAGCAGCTGGTGTACGAGATCGGTGACCCGCGGAGATACCTGCTACCTGATGTCACCTGTGACTTCAGCCAGGTGGAGATCCAGGAGCTACCTGGTACACACACACACACACACACACACACACACAAGTGTGTTTTGTTATCCTTATGGGGACCGTCAATTGATTTTAGTAACTAGATTTATACCTAACCCAAACCCTTTTCCTAACCTTAACCATTACTGATCTATAACTAACCCTAAGACTAACTAAAACTCTATTCACACCATACCTATAAACCTAACCCCTAACCCTAAAAAGGGGAGTCCCCCTCATGGGGACCAGGCTTCGGTCCCCACAAGAACCCTCGGACCCCAGAAAGATAGTAAAAGTCAGGAAACTGGTCCCCAGGAGGTCAGAAATACAAACCCACACACATACACACACACACACACACACACACACACACACACACACACACACACACACACACACACACTGGGTGTTGAGGACGTGACCACAGTTTGAACCTGGGACTGTTTTTCTAACCCTGGAAGCTTCACACAGAAGCATCTGGAACCTTGTTTGGTTCTCTGGTTGAACCTTTACCCTCTTCTGAACTTCCATGAAACTCTCCATCTGCTATCAGTGACTGATTTCTCTTTTATAAACCTAAACATGGATCCATCAGCCCGGACTGAACCCATCACAGCTCTGCTGTAGACTCTAACCTTCACATGAACTCCAGAAACCTTCTGCTGAACTTCTCCACTGTGATAAAACCACCAAACGCCTCGTATTGCTCATTAATTCAGGAGAAACCGTACCACTGTTCCCACAGCGTGGGCATTACACTGGCAGCTCGCCTCAGCATTCTGACCCGGTTCTGTTCCAACACAAACTCATTTAGAAACAAAGTGAGAAAAACAGCAGCTGAAACACAAACTGTTTGGATTGAAACGTTCAGATTGTTTCTGTAACACAAACAACTGATTCAGATTAAAGATAATACAGGATTTATATTTCCCTGGAGCAGTTTGTAACTAACAAACAGACAAACAAACTGTAAGAAACAAACAAATAAAAACCTGCATTAATTGTTGTAAACAAACAGTACGTGACAGAGACACGCCTCCTTTTCTGAGGCTGTTTATCAGATATGAACTGTTACTTCCTGTTGATGCTAACGTAAATATTTCAGTTGAGCTGAACTTCTGAAGCCCGTTTGAACACTTGCTGAACGTCTCTGTGATCAGGAGTTTATCTTTAAACACGAGGGAAACTGAACCAAACATGGGTCGGTTGGGAGTCCACAGCCCGGTTCAGACAGGGGTGAACCAAGTCCTGCGTTCTGTCCTCATCCTGGACGGGGAGGCGTCAGGAAGAGGAGGCGTGACAGGCACAAACATCTCCAACCTGTCTGTAAATGAGAGGAGAGACGGGTCACAGAACCATCAGGGTCCATTAAAGACGTCCTAATGGATCAGCTGGAAACAAAACAAGGTTTATATCAAGAGAAATATTTAGATGTAAAACAATCTAAAGAGAGACCGCCTCCTCTGTTTAATGTAGGTTCTAGATAGATGGAACCAGAGACCACCTCCTCTGTTTAATGTAGGTTCTAGATAGATGGAACCAGAGACCGCCTCCTCTGTTTAATGTAGGTTCTAGATAGATGGAACCAGAGACCGCCTCCTCTGTTTAATGTGGTTCTAGATAGATGGAACCGCCTCCTCTGTTTAATGTAGGTTCTACATAGATGGAACCAGAGACCACCTCCTCGGTTTAATGTAGGTTCTAGATAGATGGAACCAGAGACCACCTCCTCTGTTTAATGTTGGTTCTAGATAGATGGAACCAGAGACCGCCTCCTCTGTTTAATGTATGTTCTAGATAGATGGAACCAGAGACCGCCTCCTCTGTTTAATGTATGTTCTAGATAGATGGAACCAGAGACCACCTCCTCTGTTTAATGTAGGTTCTAGATAGATGGAACCTGAGACCACGTCCTCTGTTTAATGTAGGTTCTAGATAGACGGAACCAGAGACCACCTCCTCTGTTTAATGTAGGTTCTACATAGATGGAACCAGAGACCGCCTCCTCTGTTTAATGTAGGTTCTAGATAGATGGAACCGCCTCCTCTGTTTAATGTAGGTTCTAGATAGATGGAACCAGAGACCACCTCCTCTGTTTAATGTAGGTTCTAGATAGATGGAACCAGAGACCGCCTCCTCTGTTTAATGTAGGTTCTAGATAGATGGAACCAGAGACCACCTCCTCTGTTTAATGTAGGTTCTACATAGATGGAACCAGAGACCACCTCCTCTGTTTAATGTAGGTTCTACATAGATGGAACCAGAGACCACCTCCTCTGTTTAATGTAGGTTCTAGATAGATGGAACCAGAGACCGTCTCCTCTGTTTAATGTAGGTTCTAGATAGACGGAACCAGAGACCACCTCCTCTGTTTAATGTAGGTTCTAGATAGATGGAACCAGAGACCACCTCCTCTGTTTAATGTAGGTTCTAGATAGATGGAACCAGAGACAGACTCCTCTGTTTAATGTAGGTTCTAGATAGATGGAACCAGAGACCACCTCCTCTGTTTGATGTAGGTTCTAGATAGATGGAACCAGAGACCGCCTCCTCTGTTTAATGTAGGTTCTAGATAGATGGAACCAGAGACCACCTCCTCTGTTTAATGTAGGTTCTAGATAGATGGAACCAGAGACCGCCTCCTCTGTTTAATGTAGGTTCTAGATGGAACCAGAGACCAACTCCTCTGTTTAATGTAGGTTCTAGATAGATGGAACCAGAGACCGCCTCCTCTGTTTAATGTAGGTTCTAGATAGATGGAACCAGAGACCCCTTCTCTGTTTAATGTAGGTTCTAGATAGATGGAACCAGAGACCGCCTCCTCTGTTTAATGTAGGTTCTAGATAGATGGAACCACCTCCTCTGTTTGATGTAGGTTCTAGATAGACGGAACCTGAGACCACCTCCTCTGTTTAATGTAGGTTCTAGATAGATGGAACCAGAGACCACCTCCTCTGTTTAATGTAGGTTCTAGATAGACGGATCCAGAGACCGCCTCCTCTGTTTAATGTAGGTTCTAGATAGATGGAACCAGAGACCGCCTCCTCTGTTTAATGTAGGTTCTAGATAGATGGAACCAGAGACCGCCTCCTCTGTTTAATGTAGGTTCTAGATAGATGGAACCAGAGACCACCTCCTCTGTTTAATGTAGGTTCTAGATAGATGGAACCAGAGACCACCTCCTCTGTTTAATGTAGGTTCTACATAGATGGAACCAGAGACCACCTCCTCTGTTTAATGTAGGTTCTAGATAGATGGAACCAGAGACCACCTCCTCTGTTTAATGTAGGTTCTAGATAGATGGAACCAGAGACCGCCTCCTCTGTTTAATGTAGGTTCTATATAGATGGAACCAGAGACCACGTTCTCTGTTTAATGTAGGTTCTAGATAGATGGAACCAGAGACCACCTCCTCTGTTTAATGTAGGTTCTAGATAGATGGAACCAGAGACCGCCTCCTCTGTTTAATGTAGGTTCTAGATAGATGGAATCAGAGACCGCCTCCTCTGTTTAATGTAGGTTCTAGATAGACGGAACCAGAGACCACCTCCTCTGTTTAATGTAGGTTCTAGATAGATGGAACCAGAGACCGCCTCCTCTGTTTAATGTAGGTTATAGATAGACGGAACCTGAGACCACGTCCTCTGTTTAATGTAGGTTCTAGATAGACGGAACCTGAGACCACCTCCTCTGTTTAATGTAGGTTCTAGATAGATGGAACCAGAGACCACCTCCTCTGTTTAATGTAGGTTCTAGATAGATGGAACCAGAGACCACCTCCTCTGTTTAATGTAGGTTCTAGATAGATGGAACCAGAGACCGCCTCTTCTGTTTAATGTATGTTCTAGATAGATGGAACCAGAGACCGCCTCCTCTGTTTAATGTAGGTTCTAGATAGATGGAACCAGAGACCACCTCCTCTGTTTAATGTAGGTTCTAGATAGATGGAACCTGAGACCGCCTCCTCTGTTTAATGTAGGTTCTAGATAGATGGAACCACCTCCTCTGTTTGATGTAGGTTCTAGATAGACGGAACCTGAGACCACCTCCTCTGTTTAATGTAGGTTCTAGATAGATGGAACCAGAGACCACCTCCTCTGTTTAATGTAGGTTCTAGATAGATGGAACCAGAGACCACCTCCTCTGTTTAATGTAGGTTCTAGATAGATGGAACCAGAGACCACCTCCTCTGTTTAATGTAGGTTCTAGATAGATGGAACCAGAGACCGCCTCCTCTGTTTAATGTAGGTTCTAGATAGATGGAACCAGAGACCATCTCCTCTGTTTAATGTAGGTTCTAGATAGATGGAACCAGAGACCGCCTCCTCTGTTTAATGTAGGTTCTAGATAGATGGAACCAGAGACCGCCTCCTCTGTTTAATGTAGGTTCTAGATAGATGGAACCAGAGACCACGTCCTCTGTTTAATGTAGGTTCTAGATAGACGGAACCAGAGACCACCTCCTCTGTTTAATGTAGGTTCTAGATAGATGGAACCAGAGACCACCTCCTCTGTTTAATGTAGGTTCTAGATAGATGGAACCACCTCCTCTGTTTGATGTAGGTTCTAGATAGACGGAACCTGAGACCACCTCCTCTGTTTAATGTAGGTTCTAGATAGATGGAACCAGAGACCACCTCCTCTGTTTAATGTAGGTTCTAGATAGACGGATCCAGAGACCGCCTCCTCTGTTTAATGTAGGTTCTAGATAGATGGAACCAGAGACCGCCTCCTCTGTTTAATGTAGGTTCTAGATAGATGGAACCAGAGACCGCCTCCTCTGTTTAATGTAGGTTGTAGATAGATGGAACCTGAGACCACGTCCTCTGTTTAATGTAGGTTCTAGATAGATGGAACCAGAGACCGCCTCCTCTGTTTAATGTAGGTTCTAGATAGATGGAACCAGCAACCACCTCCTCTGTTTAATGTATGTTCTAGATAGATGGAACCAGAGACCGTCTCCTCTGTTTAATGTATGTTCTAGATAGATGGAACCAGAGAGCGCCTCCTCTGTTTAATGTAGGTTCTAGATAGATGGAACCAGAGACCGCCTCCTCTGTTTAATGTAGGTTCTAGATAGATGGAACCAGAGACCACCTCCTCTGTTTAATGTAGGTATTAGATAGATGGAACCTGAGACCACCTCCTCTGTTTAATGTAGGTTCTAGATAGATGGAACCAGAGAACGCCTCCTCTGTTTAATGTAGGTTCTAGATAGATGGAACCTGAGACCACCTCCTCTGTTTAATGTAGGTTCTAGATAGATGGAACCAGAGAACGCCTCCTCTGTTTAATGTAGGTTCTAGATAGATGGAACCAGAGACCGACTCCTCTGTTTAATGTAGGTTCTAGATAGATGGAACCAGAGACCACCTCCTCTGTTTAATGTAGGTTCTAGATAGATGGAACCAGAGACCGCCTCCTCTGTTTAATGTAGGTTCTAGATAGATGGAACCAGAGACCGCCTCCTCTGTTTAATGTAGGTTCTAGATAGATGGAACCAGAGACCGCCTCCTCTGTTTAATGTAGGTTCTAGAAAGATGGAACCAGAGACCACCTCCTCTGTTTAATGTAGGTTCTAGATAGATGGAACCAGAGACCACCTCCTCTGTTTAATGTATGTTCTAGATAGACGGAACCAGAGACCGCCTCCTCTGTTTAATGTAGGTTCTAGATAGATGGAACCAGAGACCACCTCCTCTGTTTAATGTAGGTTCTAGATAGATGGAACCAGAGACCACCTCCTCTGTTTAACGTAGGTTCTAGATAGATGGAACCAGAGACCACCTCCTCTGTTTAATGTAGGTTCTAGATAGATGGAACCAGAGACCTCCTCCTCTGTTTAATGTAGGTTCTAGATAGATGGAACCAGAGACCGCCTCCTCTGTTTAATGTAGGTTCTAGATAGATGGAACCAGAGACCACCTCCTCTGTTTAATGTAGGTTCTAGATAGATGGAACCAGAGACCTCCTCCTCTGTTTAATGTAGGTTCTACATAGATGGAACCAGAGACCACCTCCTCTGTTTAATGTAGGTTCTAGATAGATGGAACCAGAGACCACCTCCTCTGTTTAATGTAGGTTCTAGATAGATGGAACCAGAGACCACCTCTTAATGTAGGTTCTAGATAGATGGAACCAGAGACCACCTCCTCTGTTTAATGTAGGTTCTAGATAGATGGAACCAGAGACCTCCTCCTAGTGTAGGTTCTAGATAGATGGAACCAGAGACCACCTCCTCTGTTTAATGTAGGTTCTAGATAGATGGAACCTGAGACCACCTCCTAGTGTAGGTTCTAGATAGATGGAACCAGAGACCACCTCCTCTGTTTAATGTAGGTTCTAGATAGATGGAACCAGAGACCATCTCCTCTGTTTAATGTAGGTTCTAGATAGATGGAACCAGAGACCACCTCCTCTGTTTAATGTAGGTTCTAGATAGATGGAACCAGAGACCACCTCCTCTGTTTAATGTAGGTTCTAGATAGACGGAACCAGAGACCACCTCCTCTGTTTAATGTAGGTTCTAGATAGATGGAACCAGAGACCACCTCCTCTGTTTAATGTAGGTTCTAGATAGACGGAACCAGAGACCGCCTCCTCTGTTTAATGTAGGTTCTAGATAGATGGAACCAGAGACCACCTCCTCTGTTTAATGTAGGTTCTAGATAGATGGAACCAGAGACCGCCTCCTCTGTTTAATGTAGGTTCTAGATAGATGGAACCAGAGACCGCCTCCTCTGTTTAATGTTGGTTCTAGATAGATGGAACCAGAGACCGCCTCCTCTGTTTAAAGTAGGTTCTAGATAGATGGAACCTGAGACCACCTCCTCTGTTTAATGTAGGTTCTAGATAGACGGAACCAGAGACCGCCTCCTCTGTTTAATGTAGGTTCTAGATAGACGGAACCAGAGACCACCTCCTCTGTTTAATGTAGGTTCTAGATACATAGAACCTTATTCATCATCTCGTGGTCTCGTGGCATCGATACGTGTGTTTGTCTTCAGGTGTAGAAGGCGGAGCCGTCAGAGTCACCGGAGCGAAAGGTTTCCCTCCATCTCGCTATTACAAGGTAAAGCATCATCGTCATCATCAGCTGATGGTCGTAGCCAATAGAAGCTCTCCTCATGGTGATGTTCAGGTGTGATGTGGTTAATCATCCAGGTGTGCGCCACCTACATGGACGGTTTCAGAGCGACGGCGGTGTGTCCAGTTGGAGGACCGAGAGCATCAGAAAAGGCTCGACGTACCGCAGACAGCATCATCAAACGGTGCGTGAACACAGACTGATCTGGTCCGGTTTTGGTTCAGGTAGCTGCTTTTCCTTCATGAACAGTAACAGGTGAATTCATTCAGAACGTTTCAGTGAGTTTGGACTTTTCGCTCTGGTAGAACCGGATCCATGTAGTGGAGGTTCTTCTTTCTGACGGAGGAGTTGTGGAATGATTTTATATTGTTTGTGTAGAACAAGACGGATGTTTACCCAGTTAGGATTGGAGGATTTCAGCTCCGTCAACATCCAGGTGCTCGGAGCTGAAGACACGTACGGCCCCAACGCCCACTATAAGGTAACAACTTCACCTAAAACCGGATCAGATGTTCGGTTCTGACCCGGGAAGATTCAAGTCCTCCTGTTATCCTGCTTTAGAACCTGTGCTTCATATGAGCTGAGTTCAGCAGTCCCAGCCCAGTCCCAGCCCGGTGCCAGTCCGGTCCCAGCCCAGTCCCAGCCCGGTCCCAGCCTGGTCCCAGCCCAGTCCCAGCCCAGTCCCAGCCCAGTCCCAGCTTGGTCCCAGCTTGGTCCCAGCCCAGTCCCAGCCCAGTCCCAGCCCGGTCCCAGCCTGGTCCCAGCTTGGTCCCAGCCTGGTCCCAGCCTGGTCCCAACCTGGTCCCAGCTTGGTCCCAGCCCAGTCCCAGCCCAGTCCCAGCCTGGTCCCAGCCTGGTCCCAGCCTGGTCCCAGCTTGGTCCCAGCCCAGTCCCAGCCCAGTCCCAACCTGGTCCCAGCCTGGTCCCAGCCTGGTCCCAACCTGGTCCCAGCCTGGTCCCAGCTTGGTCCCAGCCTGGTCCCAACCTGGTCCCAGCCTGGTCCCAGCTTGGTCCCAGCCCAGTCCCAGCCCAGTCCCAGCTTGGTCCCAGCCCAGTCCCAGCCCAGTCCCAGCCCAGTCCCAGCTTGGTCCCAGCTTGGTCCCAGCTTGGTCCCAGCTTGGTCCCAGCCCAGTCCCAGCCCAGTCCCAGCCCAGTCCCAGCTTGGTCCCAGCCCAGTCCCAGCCCAGTCCCAGCCTGGTCCCAGCCCAGTCCCAGCCCAGTCCCAGCCTGGTCCCAGCTTGGTCCCAGCCTGGTCCCAGCCCGGTCCCAGCCTGGTCCCAGCCCAGTCCCAGCCCAGTCCCAGCCCGGTGCCAGTCCCAGCTTGGTCCCAGCTTGGTCCCAGCTTGGTCCCAGCCCAGTCCCAGCCCAGTCCCAGCCCAGTCCCAGCTTGGTCCCAGCCCAGTCCCAGCCCAGTCCCAGCCCAGTCCCAGCCCAGTCCCAGCTTGGTCCCAGCTTGGTCCCAGCCCAGTCCCAGCCCAGTCCCAGCTTGGTCCCAGCCCAGTCCCAGCCCAGTCCCAGCCCAGTCCCAGCCCAGTCCCAGCCCAGTCCCAGCTTGGTCCCAGCCCAGTCCCAGCCCAGTCCCAGCCTGGTCCCAACCTGGTCCCAGCCTGGTCCCAGCTTGGTCCCAGCCCAGTCCCAGCCCAGTCCCAACCTGGTCCCAGCTTGGTCCCAGCTTGGTCCCAGCCTGGTCCCAGCCCAGTCCCAGCCCAGTCCCAACCTGGTCCCAGCTTGGTCCCAGCCTGGTCCCAACCTGGTCCCAACCTGGTCCCAGCTTGGTCCCAGCCCAGTCCCAGCCCAGTCCCAACCTGGTCCCAACCTGGTCCCAGCTTGGTCCCAGCCTGGTCCCAGCCCAGTCCCAGCCCAGTCCCAACCCGGTCCCAGCTTGGTCCCAGCCTGGTCCCAACCTGGTCCCAGCCTGGTCCCAGCTTGGTCCCAGCCCAGTCCCAGCCCAGTCCCAACCCGGTCCCAGCTTGGTCCCAGCCTGGTCCCAACCTGGTCCCAACCTGGTCCCAGCTTGGTCCCAGCTTGGTCCCGGCCCAGTCCCGGCTTGGTCCCAGCCCAGTCCCAGCCCAGTCCCAGCCCAGTCCCAGCCCAGTCCCAACCTGGTCCCAGCCTGGTCCCAGCCTGGTCCCAACCTGGTCCCAGCCTGGTCCCAGCTTGGTCCCAGCTTGGTCCCAGCCCAGTCCCAGCCTGGTCCCAACCTGGTCCCAACCTGGTCCCAGCTTGGTCCCAGCTTGGTCCCAGCTTGGTCCCAACCCAGTCCCAGCTTGGTCCCAGCCCCGTCCCAGCCCAGTCCCAGCCCGGTCCCAGCCCAGTCCCAGCTTGGTCCCAGCCCAGTCCCAGCCTGGTCCCAACCTGGTCCCAGCCTGGTCCCAGCTTGGTCCCAGCTTGGTCCCAGCCCAGTCCCAGCCCAGTCCCAGCCCAGTCCCAGCTTGGTCCCAGCCCAGTCCCAGCCCAGTCCCAGCCCAGTCCCAGCCCAGTCCCAGCTTGGTCCCAGCCCAGTCCCAGCCCAGTCCCAGCCCAGTCCCAGCTTGGTCCCAGCTTGGTCCCAGCCCAGTCCCAACCTGGTCCCAGCCTGGTCCCAGCCTGGTCCCAGCTTGGTCCCAGCTTGGTCCCAGCCCAGTCCCAGCCTGGTCCCAACCTGGTCCCAACCTGGTCCCAGCTTGGTCCCAGCCTGGTCCCAGCCCGGTCCCAGCCTGGTCCCAGCCCAGTCCCAGCCCAGTCCCAGCCCGGTCCCAGCCTGGTCCCAGCCTGGTCCCAGCCTGGTCCCAGCCTGGTCCCAGCTTGGTCCCAGCCCAGTCCCAGCCCAGTCCCAGCCCAGTCCCAGCTTGGTCCCAGCCCAGTCCCAGCCCAGTCCCAGCCCAGTCCCAGCTTGGTCCCAGCTTGGTCCCAGCTTGGTCCCAGCCCAGTCCCAGCTTGGTCCCAGCCCAGTCCCAGCCCGGTCCCAGCTTGGTCCCAGCTTGGTCCCAGCCTGGTCCCAGCTTGGTCCCAGCCCAGTCCCAGCCTGGTCCCAGCCTGGTCCCAGCCTGGTCCCAACCTGGTCCCAGCCTGGTCCCAGCCCGGTCCCAGCCTGGTCCCAGCCCAGTCCCAGCCCAGTCCCAGCCCGGTGCCAGTCCCAGCTTGGTCCCAGCTTGGTCCCAGCCTGGTCCCAGCCCAGTCCCAGCCCAGTCCCAGCCCAGTCCCAGCTTGGTCCCAGCCCAGTCCCAGCCCAGTCCCAGCCCAGTCCCAGCCCAGTCCCAGCCCAGTCCCAGCCTGGTCCCAGCTTGGTCCCAGCTTGGTCCCAGCCTGGTCCCAGCCCAGTCCCAGCCTGGTCCCAGCCTGGTCCCAGCCTGGTCCCAACATGGTCCCAGCCTGGTCCCAGCTTGGTCCCAGCCCAGTCCCAGCCCAGTCCCAGCTTGGTCCCAGCCCAGTCCCAGCCCAGTCCCAGCCCAGTCCCAGCCCAGTCCCAGCCCAGTCCCAGCTTGGTCCCAGCCCAGTCCCAGCCCAGTCCCAGCCCAGTCCCAGCCCAGTCCCAGCTTGGTCCCAGCTTGGTCCCAGCCTGGTCCCAGCCTGGTCCCAGCCTGGTCCCAGCCCAGTCCCAGCCCAGTCCCAGCCCGGTGCCAGTCCCAGCTTGGTCCCAGCTTGGTCCCAGCTTGGTCCCAGCCCAGTCCCAGCCTGGTCCCAGCTTGGTCCCAGCCTGGTCCCAGCCTGGTCCCAGCCCAGTCCCAGCCCAGTCCCAGCCTGGTCCCAACCTGGTCCCAACCTGGTCCCAGCTTGGTCCCAGCTTGGTCCCGGCCCAGTCCCGGCTTGGTCCCAGCCCAGTCCCAGCCCAGTCCCAACCTGGTCCCAGCCTGGTCCCAGCCTGGTCCCAACCTGGTCCCAGCCTGGTCCCAGCTTGGTCCCAGCCCAGTCCCAGCCCAGTCCCAGCTTGGTCCCAGCCCAGTCCCAGCCCAGTCCCAGCCCAGTCCCAACCTGGTCCCAGCTTGGTCCCAGCTTGGTCCCAGCCTGGTCCCAACCCAGTCCCAGCTTGGTCCCAGCCCAGTCCCAGCCTGGTCCCAGCTTGGTCCCAGCCTGGTCCCAACCTGGTCCCAGCTTGGTCCCAGCTTGGTCCCAGCCTGGTCCCAGCCCAGTCCCAGCCCAGTCCCAGCCTGGTCCCAACCTGGTCCCAACCTGGTCCCAGCTTGGTCCCATCTTGGTCCCAGCCTGGTCCCCAGCCCAGTCCCAGCCCAGTCCCAGCCCGGTCCCAGCCTGGTCCCAGCCTGGTCCCAACCTGGTCCCAACCTGGTCCCAGCCCAGTCCCAGCCCAGTCCCAGCCCAGTCCCAGCCCAGTCCCAGCCCAGTCCCAGCCTGGTCCTAGTCTAGTCCCAGCTCCCCTGTCTCTCCTCCTCCTGATGGGAAGGGGGGGCGTGTCTGGGGGGAAGAGGGAGCTGGTCAGGTTTTCCTACCCTCTGTTTTCAGTCTGTCCTGCTCCACATTTACCCCAGACAGAATCAGGGAGGTCAAAGTTCATCCATGTCAGCTCTCTGTAATGTCTTTATTCTCTGAAGCAGTGGTTAGCTCAGCAGGTCTGAGACCAGCTTCATCGTGTCTTTTCTGTGTCCAGTACTCCAGGGAGGCCGTTATCTGGATGGCTGTCCACCACAAACAGAAGAGGGCTCTGGAGATCTTTTCCAGGGAAGTGGCTCCTGCAGGCACCGGGATGGGTAGGACCTAAAACCCTTATGACCCTGATCCCTGTAATCTGAACATTCATGACCTCGAGCAGATCAGATCTCAGTTTCAACATTCAAACACAACTCGTGTTTTAGATTTCCTTTGAATGCAGCAACATAAATGTGGATCACGTGTCCTGGTAGATACGTGAGGTCCGGCTCATGAGGTCTGGCCCGTGGGGTCCGGCCTCTGTCTGATGATGTAACGCGGTTTTTAATCAGACCAGAAGAAGCAACAAGAAGATCCTAACACGAGTCTGGTTTAAGAAGAGTGATGTCATAAGTCTGGAAACAGATGTTCATGTTGCGTTCAGGGTCAAACAGAACACTCGGGTGTTTCAGACCTGGAACCAGATTATCTCATTGAAGAGGGGATTTCTTCCTCGTGGTCGGTCACATCATGTTCAGAATCTGAACCAGAGTTCATCGGTTTGTGTGCTGATGGTTCTGCTGATCCGATCCAGGAGTTCTGAATGGTTTGGACTCTGCAGGCTAATTAAAGACATGAATTCATTTTCTCTGGTGATTAAAAACAGACAGTTAAACTGTGTTCCTGGAGTCTCCCTCAGCTGGATGCAGATAACCGGGTCATGACCTGCTGGGACGGGTTGGACTTGATGTGAACTCTGTGTGACTCGTGCTGATTCATGCTGTCACTGCACTTTAGATATAGAACAGGACCTGGTCTCAGACAGTCCTCCAACCTGCTCTCTCTCTGTTCCTACAGCTCCTGGACTCACCGGCATCGTGGGGGGGCGACCCAGAGTGTGAGTTCTGATCCCACGTCTGTCACGTGGACGGTTTGTAGGTTTCACTTCCTGTTTGATGTGTTTCTGATTGACAGGTCGCCGGTCCTCAAGCCCTTCTTCTTCTTATACCCAAAATCTCAGATCCAGGTGAGTTTGGTTTACCTGAAAGACTTGATGTCAGGAGTTAAACGCCAGCGTGGAACGCCACACCTTTTACTCAGAGTTCCCGTCTACATGTAGATTAATACCAGAACATCTGTAAACACCACAGGTGGACATTCACCTCGCTGGAGATCTGGTCGAGTCCCTGACAGAGCTGGAACCAGACACACCTGAACAGGATGAAGCCCCTCCCACCTCAGAGGATGAACCTGATACAGGTGAGCTCATGTAGCATCTCGTTCCAGCACTGGACTGTGACAAGAAGATCTTTAATGTTCAGGGTTCTTCAAAAAGTATACATACAGTTTACTTCAATAAACCTAAAAATGTTCCAGTCTGAAGAAGTAATCTTGTTACATAAACTCTAGTACTTTTCACTGAGAGGAAAGTATATTCATATGATTATAAGCAACACCAGATATAAATGTTATTGTATGTTCATGACACAGTGATAAACATTTGCACGCTTCCAAGTCCCAGACAAACACACACGTGCACTATGGTCAGGGAGGGTGGAGCTTACTCACCAGCTGATGTCAGAGCAGAACAATGTGTCCGTCTCCATCGGGACTCGTGGTTGTTTTACAGGAACTGTAAGATGTTTCAGTGTTAGCATCGGGCTGGTTTTCTGTCTGTTAGCAACACAAATCTTATTGCTACACAACTAAATGCACCAGATCAGATCAATACATACGATAGCACGTCCTACATTACTCATTATATTAAAGAGCTCATTTCATACACATTTAAGGACTTTGTGGTTATTTCTTAAGTATTAACCTGTAATATGAAACATTTTATATCTAAAAAACATCAGGAAACACTGATTAACAGACCTTTCAATCTGTCTGCATTAAAATTCGTCAGGCCTCGAGCAGCAGCTCGTTCATATTCATTTTTCTAATTTGCTGGACTCTGATTGGCTAACAAACTAGCCTATGAGAGCAAGGTATACTGTTTCCTGCCCCGCTGCGCATGGCAACATCAAACGTTCTCTCTTCCTGTTTGATACGTCTTATGCTAACAGCTTTTAGCCAGCAGCATGCTAGGTGTTATGCTAACAGCGTTTAGCCAGCAGCATGCTAGGTGTTATGCTAACAGCTTTTAGCCAGCAGCATGCTAGGTGTGGTTTCAACTGCAGGAGCTGATGAATACTAACGAACAAAGGAGTTGTGATGAAACAGATACAGGCCGTTAGAACTCGGGAGAACTCGTGTTTTATCACCACCTGCGTAGTTTGAGAGATTAAAACTGAAAGAGAAGTTGTTGACCTGTTTTCACCCACTATGAAGGTAAGAACACCTGTGGAGCTAAAATATTCAACAGAAACCTCAGAAAAACTGTTTTAATGGAAGGAACTCTTTAAGTTTGGGGTTGCTAAGCAGTTGCTTGGCCAAGTCTTGCTGTTGCTATAGCAACTCTAAGCTGCTGCCTGGTACTGCGCCTGATATTAGACTTCTCTTACATTCAGATAGATTTATACTAGTGTGTGTGTGTGTGTGTGTGTGTGTGTGTGCATTTGTGTGTGTTTGTGTGTGTGCCTGCATGTGTGTTCATGTATATGTGTGTGCGTGTGTTTGTGTATGTGTGTGTGCGCGTGCGTGTGTGTATTTGTGTGTGTGTGGGTGCATGTGTGTGCTAATCAGAGTGATGAAAGTAGAACATCTTCTGTTTGAACGTTTGTTCTCTTGATGTTTATGAAATGAGTTTTTTATCATCTGTGATGTCATTTCCTGGCTTCAGTTTTAGAGAAAACGAATGTGTTTCACTCACCGACTGTGTTTCTTTCTGTGGAATTGGAGCTAAACAAACATGTGTTCTGGTTTGTATTCAGACCTGCCCGGTGGACCACACACCTACAGGCTGGAGGACCTGGCATTCACTAGAAGTGGTGACAAAGGAGACTCAGCAAACATCGGTGAGAACAAGAGACCCTCAGTCAGGAATGTTACCAAACAACCAACAACCCAAAGCTGCTTTAACTCAGTCCTCCATCAGCTTTATCCATCTGACTAATAGTTTCTGTTCCAACATTTAGTTTAGAGTCTGAACCCAGTGGAGGTCCATCCTGTTGATCACTCAGGTACCTGAGAGAGAGAGTACAATCTGTATCTGGACATTAACACAAGTTTAGTTATTTTAACTGTTTAGCAGCTAAACATGTTTCTGATCTATAATCAATATGGGTAAAAATCAGCTGATTTCTGGACCAGTATTCTGTGGACAGA